>JAQFYT010002321.1:0-13261 GCA_034694925.1 Ceratophysella denticulata | reverse complement strand
GCAAGCGTAAGGAGCCCGTGGTTGTCCATACAACGCTGCAAAGTTCCCATCTGATAATTCGTTTCGGGATAGCCACTTTAGGTTGTTTTGCCATCAAGACTGCCCATCGTAGGTTAAGAGAGGCTAAGCACATATCAATCCCACTTTGGAACCAGAATAACTTTCCCTTGGCACCTGAATTATCACGTCGTAATTTACGAGAAATACTCTCAGCCAATCAGGAGGGAGGATTTCAAATACCCGAGTTTACGAGATTTACTATGGGGCAATGTTTTTTCCTTCTTTTCTTTCGTAAACTTTAAAGTGACCTTAGAGCCCAAAAGTACTGTCACGAAGGGTCAAAATGATGAATCAATCAACTTCAAATATGGAATTACATTTAATTTACGACCATGAAAAAATTAACTTCCAACACCGTCGTGACCCATGGCGACGTTTGGTCACAAAAATGGTCAATAATAGGTCAAATATCTACATTATGTGTGATACTGACGACATCAGTTTAGACATGTAGCTCATTTAATTTGAGCAAGCCTATAAGGCAGGAGTCTGGAGCCCTGTCTATACAACGCTGCATAGTTGGTATATAGCAATATTTTGAAATGTAATTCAGGTAATGTGTCAGCTAAAGTAACAAAACACAAAACAGAAATTATTATGCACACTCACTGGATGCCTAGTTGACAAGCTCAGGTAGCATCGAACAAGAACATAAGTAACTGCCAGTTATGAATTATTATTTTGTTGTGTATTGAATATTTAGATAATTGTCATATTCATAATGAACGTTGCTTCCCACTTCATATCTAACACAAGCAAAACACACAACACATGGGCTGAGCAGTTCTATGTAATAGTGTTCTGCTATTTTCTGCCCTCCTCGTTGCTGAATTGTTAAATGATAGGCGGTAAATTCGTGACTCGCTTATTATAACCTGAGCCTGAGAGAATTGGAATCCAGCTGTGATTGGCCTCCGCGTGGAGAGTGTGGTTTCATAATGAAATTTCGGGTGCAGTTTATAAATTAGCTACCCGTCCGGGGTTTGCACAAACAATTACATTACTAATAGGGTCGGTCGTGGACTGGTGAATATTTCATTTTATCATTCTCAATATTTCATTTCTCGGTTATAAAAATTATTTTATTTTATTAATTAGAATCCACCTTTGTGTCTTTTTAAGACACTTTGGTTGGAGTCGGGATAGTGGCCTGTTGAGTAAAACGTCCCACCTGGCGTCCCACCGTCCCACCTGGCGTCCCACCGTCTCACCTAGCGTCCCACCCGAGTATGAGGGGATATTTCTTTGCCACGCGTTAAAAAATATGTTCACACACACACCAGGAATAAACCGCATAAACGATTGTAGTGAAGACGGACAATATGGACATATAATCCAATGTATTGTGGCTGAATAATAAATGAGCGGTGCGTCTTACGTGGAACGAAGATAGTATGGAAGGGGAAACGAAAACTCCAAGTAGTTCAAGTTGCAAAACCTACTATCTCTCTATATATGTCAATTTCCAAAGGTGATGTATCGTGGTGTCTTCTACCACAATATACAACTTAATCCTGTAACTTGAAATTAGTAAATGTAGTTTTAACGCGTGGCAAGAAATATCCCCTCATACTCGGGTGGGACGGTGGGACGTGGGACGTTTTACTTAGAAAATTTCTCAACAGGCCACTATCCCGACTCCAACCGAGAAAATTAAATTACCTCCTGGCGGGGTGGCGACAATTTGTTTTTTGACGAAACGCCTGACAGCTGACAGCTTATAATATAATTTGTATAGACTGGACCGGTAACCAATAACGTTAATTGGTGATGTTGTTGGGCGGATCCGGTCCAGAGTACACGGTTGAGAGGTTGACCTTTGTTGGCTCTGGCTCTCTGTTATTTCTTCTTTTGAGTAACCGTCAACCATAGACAATAGATAGAAATGTAAATAAGAGACAGCTGTTATGTATTAGTTCTCGTTCTCAGTCATCCAGCAGTCAGTCACCAGTCCCAATCCCAATCAAAAATCTAATTTGTCATTTAAAATATAAGGTAAGTACACGTTAAGGAAGATTGAGAGATGGCGGCTTGCCGATGGACATTAGATTTTAGATTAGGACTGGTGACTGCCTGGATGACCTTGAAGGAAAACTTACACATAAGTACATACTACGACGACTACAGACTGCATGGAACATCGGGGCCTATGTTCAAATCAGCTGTTTTCGGTTTGCTTTGGTGCGTTGTACGATGTACGGGGAATAACGATTTAAAATATGAAACGTTTATTTTAATTAAGTACTTGCCTGAAGTTGAAGTCCGTTCAACTTTATGAAGCTAGTCCTATTTTCTACTTCCCGCAAGTTTCGAATAATGTGTGTTAAGTATATTACCTAGTATGATATTTCAGGTTTAATATAAATAACTAAAATTTAATTTAGAATTTGATCTCCTTGGCTGGAATGAGTAGTGGAAGCAAGTCTCCAGGGCAGAAGAATGACCGAAATTCAAGCATGGAAGTGGAAGTTGAGGGGTCTCGTAAATTAAACCAATCGTGCAGTAAAGTCTTAGAAGTATACTTAGAAGAAATCTCATCACGGTAAATATTCTTCTCATACATTGTTATAGTTGTATTTTTAGTTATTTAGATTTAATTTAGACACATTATACCTATTATGAATTATATATAATTGTTGGACTCAAAAGATAAGCATAAATCATGATTTCCGATTAGAGATTTCAATTTTCCGGAATGTGATATGACTACTAACGTACTTATCACTGATGTATTAGCTGTATGTACTAGTACTACACTAAATAGTACTCCAACTCGCAACTCGCAGTATTATCATCGACATAATTACATCCTACATCCCCTTGGGCTTGTGATTGTATTTGAATAGTGCTATGATTTAACTGCCCTCTATCTATACTAAGTGCGGGGATGCCTGAGCACGAGCACTACTGCTTATTGAGGACAACTCGGATAACTCTGATTTGATATTCTTTCCAGTCTTGGTCTATGCGAAATTTGTGGTAAAACGGTATGGCTGCAGCAACTGACCGAACACTACAATCGTATGCATGCTAAGGATTGCACGGATAAAAATACTACGCGTACGCGTAGTATGAAGGAAAAGAAACTGGAAAGTCCACAGTCGTGGCCTCCTAAAGGAATTAAGCTTTGTCGGAGGTATACGCTTGTGCCAAACGTGCTAGTCATGCCTATTGAAATTGAGTAAGTTTAATGTTGAATTTGTTCCCCCTCTTAATATTATTCTCAGAATTAAGAAATACTGTCGATATTGATATACCTTATAAGATGGATAGATTTAGAAGAGGCTGATGCTGCTGGTAGTTAAAACAAATTGGTTTGATTTTAGTACCAAATCCACAGTGAATGAACAGGGGTTTTAACTATTGTGATTTGTGATTTGAACGTATTTTATTAGCTACTAGCATGTTCGTTCAGCCATGGGAACCATGGCCCGTCGCGTTGTCGCGTGTAGTTGTTTACAGCTTATATGTTTACTTCTTCAAAATATAAAAAAATTGAATTCCAATTTTAAATTCGTGGTGTGTTTGTTGGTAAGTCAACGTGTCGATGTGCACTACTGTGTTGATATACTTGTTTACAGGACGTGACGGATTATGCGCTACGATTTTATGAGTATTGATGTTCAGTCAGGTTAGGTTGAGTTTGTTTGTCATAGTAAGGTTAGTATTAATTCCTGGAGTTCGGTTAGGTGAACTAAGCCGGCGACATGTCATATTACGTTTGTCAAAGGAACTTTTTCCTGTCCACTTTTTGGAGGGAACGTTCATTGGGAAATTTCATAGAACCGATGAAATGGGTTGGGTGTTGTAAAGATACATAGCATATTGTAGTATACAAGACAAGTAGTCAGTAGTAAAATATTAAAAATATAAATATATATAATAATTAACCGTTTTGTGTGATGAAACCATGTTAATAGAGTTTGATTAGGTAAATTTTGCCTAATCTAACAAAAGCCGGCTCCGTTAAACAAGTTTGTGTGCCGGATAGGTTTTTTGCACAAATCTCTCTTAGTAAATTATACTCAATTCATACTATTTATATCTAACTTCAATTGTTTGATTGGCCTTCCTTAATGTATGTATTTTTGAACGGGTGTCAATTTAAGTGCCCTAATTTAAAAAAAAAATTGCCTTAAACTTTTTGACAAGTTTTGTTATAAGAAAATGGACGTTTTCATCTGTATTCGTCTTTAAAAGCTAACCTAACCTGAATACACTTAATTTTAATCCACTCTGACCCTTCTTAGCATAAATCACGCAACTTATTTCTATAAATTTAAGCAAGGACTCCGATTTTGGTTTGGCAAAACTTGTCAAAATTTAGGGCAAAACTTTTTTAAATTAGGGCTGAAAAATATTGATTTTTTTTAATAAACATTAATTTCTTGGAAAAGTTTAATATAATTTCATTTCAATTTAGTTAGTTCGATGAAGAGTTCAAAGTTTTATACTTATTGAATACCCGCATATTAAAAATAATTTTAAAAAAATTCGTTTGCGAGGATTTACATTTCATGTGTTTTAGCAGTTAGCGTAAAGACTAATTCATGCGAGTTACGAACTGACACGGGGCAAATTTTTAGAGAATATGAAATTACAGTACAGTACACTTTGGATAATTAAAAATATCCGAATTTAGTCTTTTATCTCTTGTATCTGGTGTCTGGTACCTGTGACCTGTCTGGACGAGTGTGACCTCAGCTCAGGTGGCAGGTCAGAGGATGGATTCCGTACCGTGTCTCACCCAACTCAGCAATCGGGAGTTGAGTCGGACGTTGGACCGTATTCGTCAGGATGCTGGAGATAGTCGAGAAAGGTATTGGCTTGGCATACATTCCAATGACAAATGACGTGCTTCTGTCATCTCACCTGTCACCTGTCAATCTGTGATGTGGCCTATGGCATTCGCTTGATTTGATTTTAAGTGACATTAACAATTAACTAATGGAATATGGTATTACCACTTTGACATAGCGTATGATACGGAAAGAAACGCTGTAACTTTACTTTAATTTTAATTATTCTAGAAATACAAAATATGCACGCGCTCATGTGTCATGCCGGTTGCCTGCTGTTGGTTGTTTATAGTCCAGTCACCAGTCCATGGATACAATATTGTGTTGTGTCATTTTATGGCGCCGATAGAAATGCTGAAACTTTGCGGCAAATGTGTTCTGACCTAATTTGAACAAGTTTGGCGACAAATAAACTTAAAAACGCCGAACGCCTAACCTAACCTAATCGTTGATACCTAGTAAAAACCTATAGTAGATCGCACGGTTTATAAATGTCAGTAAGTACCCTTCACTTTGAACTGAACTGCCTTGAGCTTGCTTGCATCAAGTGGTGACCTGGTTTTGAATTGACAAACGATTTGATTCGATGTTTTGAAACAATGTATTTGTTGAAATGCTAATAATATAATATGATGAACGTATTGATTGATTCCAGACCGGTGCTCTCATCCCAGTTCGTGTTCCAGCTCTCTTACGTACTCAATGCTGGAAATAAGATGTCAATCTTAAAGTTTTGCCGATGGGCCGCTGCTTTCTGTCCTCCGAACCAAAACTTGATATGGTCAAGCTTTTCCGACCGCTTACTTTCTATTTTGAAGAAACCACTTGACCCAGAGCTCCGTACCCTGGTTCTTCAAGTCATTGGCAATTCTTTAGTCCAGAATAGTCAAAATTGTGAGGCCTTCTTTGAGCAATGCGGACTCCGATTTGTGTAAGTGAAGTAGAAAGGACTATGGGCTTTCTTACAATCATACATCGTTTCATATGTTTATACTTTTGCCCATTTGTATTCAAGTTTATTATAATTGCTCTGTAGGTTTAAATACATTAATTCCTCAGACCCTGCAACTTCAAACACAGCAATAATGTTGGGTCTCTTTCTAACCCAAGCAAAACCTGATCTTGTGCTCCGAGAATTCCAGACGAAATATCTCTGCGAACTTCTCGACGGAGAAGACTCAACCAAGTAAGTGGAAGTTTTGGTGCTAAAGGTAAAAACTTCAAACCCAGCAATCATTTTATTTGCGATTTCCATTCCGCAATTTGGTCATTTGTCACTCTGGTGTGTTATCAATAATAACACCTTAAACAAGCTACAATTAAATTAGTATACCTACACCTTTCTTGCTGGTCGTCTATCTATATCTAATAAAATATATGTAAACCGCTGTATCCACCGGTTAATTTGTACCGTAAATGCGCTCAAATCGTGCTTCTTCTTTTGTTCATTCAGTGATCTCTGGCTGGAGTGCCTCATTCAGGAGCCTAGCTTTATTCCTGCTCACTTCCCTGGTCTGGGTTCTGGTCACAGTGTCAAACTCCTCCAACTTATTACTGGAAATCCTGTTTGTCTCGACGGCTTGCCAGAAGATGTAAAAAATAAAAGTCAAAAAATTAATTAATAGGTTACAGTTTACAGTTTTTGCTTTTTCTGTTTATCAGACTTTGTCAATTCAATTACAAATTACCTATAGATTAGAAAACAAACTATTTAGTGAATTGTTTTTGTTATATTCGTTTCATTGCTCACAGGCCGGGTTATATTTCACGGAACTCCTGTGCTCAATGTCAGAGACGATAATGAACTCAAAAGGTGAAGTATTTCCCGAGTTAGTCACATCATTGGTTGAAATGCTATGTAAACTAGTATTGATTCGACAACCTCATCTTCAGGCCGATCCAAAGCTCGTGACATCTGTCATCCGTAAGATTATTTTATTTCTGGTTTCTTCATTCCAAAGGAAAATCTCTTGTTGGGCTAAAAGTTAAAATTGAAATTCTGACCTATTTTCTTCAGTCCTTCTCCGCGGAGTTCATGAAGCTGGACAAAGTGCACAAAATCAGTTCACACCAATTCATAAATTGGACCAAATCCAGAATCAGGATCTCCAAACTCACCCAACCTACTCTTTCAAAGCTAATCTCATTCGACTGCTCGGAGCCCTTGTTGACGGACACAAGGACAACCAAGACAAGGTACTTCGGAATATACTGTTTATATTCTTTTCTACCATGATTAATTATTTCTTTCTATGCTAAGGATAGAAATAAATATGTAGTTTGATTTTTACGTATACGGACGCGAAGTCCGATATTTTTTTTAATAATTTTCATTATTCGAATTCTCTAGGTTTATGATCTGGGGACGCTGCGAGTTGTGCTGGAATGTACCAAAATAGATGCACTCAATCCGTTCATACCACAATGCGCAATTCTAACTCTCAAGTTTCTCCTTCGAGACAATCTCAGAAATCAAGATTTTGTAAATGAAATGAGCAATGAAGGTTTCGTTCCACTCGAAATCTAAAACACGTATAATTTATTTTTTTTTTGTTTTTGAAATCAATTTTACTTTAGAGTTTGGAGTTACCTACGCTTTTAGTTTGTAGTGACAATAAAATTGTCAAATGAAATACAAACCCTTAAAATTCGTATTCATTTAAATACTCATTTAAATCCACAAATCAGCAATAATTTTTATACATGTAGGTATATTTTTTGGGTGGAATTTTTCGATGCAATGAAAAAATAGAATCTGTAATGAAAAAGAAGAATTTTGCAATAAGAATTGGAATGCTGCAATAAGTAAAATTGGTCTATAATTCCAAAGTTTAGGTTAGTTGTTGGTCATTTGGGTAATTCAAAAACCTGACCTAACCTGTAGAACGGATCAATCTCGTCGGCTGACGTTTTAACCTAACCTAACCTCACTAAAATCAAATTTACTGCCATGCAGACTAATTGCACAAGTCTTCTTTTTCATTGCACATTCTATTTTCTCATTGCACGTTGATATATATTTCTATTTTTTTTTAAATAGCAAAGCTAGGGCATGTAAATTTTTTTACTGATACAGTGTTGATGTGATTGACAACCTCATGAAAAGGTTTATGCATACATGTTTACCTCACACTCTTGTTGATGGAATAGACCCTTCCGAACGACCCTGATCTTGAACGTGAAGGGTGGTAGGTATTGTAAGAAGGTCATGTCCTCACCGGTACCGTTTAGCCTTCCTTCAACCTTGGCCCGAATTTTTACAATCCTTGTTCTCGCATTGGTATTTACAACTTTCAAGGCTCATTGTCCTTCCTGGTTTTCATTCTTAAGGGTACCTTTGTTTATGAAAACTGGGTCGACGGGGTATAATACATCTTTAGGAAAGGATTGATTCAAAACTAAAGGTACAGATACAGAATCGGAATCTTGGTAGTCATCGAGCAAAGTTTGACCTGACTAGACTTGTGAAATATTTTTACCGGTGTGAATCATGCGTACAGTTTTTGTTTTAACTGGAATCCTGTTTCTGTCCGGATGGGTCGACACAAGGAATCTTACACCAAAATATCGCTTCGTTAATTTGGCGCCCACGGTAATAATACTAAAACAATACTGACCGATACTCGACTAATTTTATACTAAACAGTAGTACACGAATGAAGAATATTTCGGTACCAGTTGCATTTGTGGTATATTTTTCGTATGATTATTCATGCGACGGCAATACCGTATCCATACCACCTAATCTATCCTGCCGTAGACTTAACCTCAAGCAGTGAAGGTTTTCGGAAGTACCTAGTTCGTTCACGGCCGCACACGGCTTCAGTACCGTTTAAAGTGTCAGGCACTATTGCTTCAGTCGCAGGTAAACTGGGGATTCATTTTTACCTACCCAAAATTTGTAAGTTTAAAAATTATCAAGTATCGCGGGAAGGTTTTGGTGGTATGGGTCACTGTCGGGTCAGGTAGAATTCGTTGAATTTTATGAATATTAATACGACTTTATTTTTTTAAACCTGAACGTATTGTAAATTCTGTCGTTCACAGATACGCGGACGCAGCAGCGAGAATTTAAACAAGAATTGGCAAGCATGCGGGAATGAAGCTCGGTGTCTATTTAGCTCCGTGTGGGGCGGAAATGATGGGTACGGGTACGAAGATGACTACGGATATGGGACTACCTATTACGAACCGAACTACATTAACTTGGAGTACTGCCAGCAATACTATGACCCTTATACGGGAGAGCTTTGGGAGGACTGTGTACCTTATTCATGAATTTGGACGGATTTTGGACTTGAAACCAGGCGATAATAAATACATATTTTCTCAGACCATGAATAAAGTTAAATAGTAGATCTGGATATATGGTATTTTTAAATGTTGTATTATTTTGCGCAACCCGGTACAGAGGGTTTCAGGCTTTTGTACTAAGGATAAGACACATATGTATACTGTTTAATGAATTTAGACCACATATAGGTATATCGCGATAAAGCTGCAAAAATATTTTGTTCCTGATAGAAGATTGCAAGCAAATCTGCATTTGCTCAATTAAATAATTTCGTGTATCTGTATTTGAAATATTGGGTTTGACTTTTGTGGAAATTTATAGAACAATTAATACATGGCGAAAATAAGCATCAAGCTTCAGCCTGAATTAAAAATTTGGTTAAACCGGTTAGACTGTTAGAATTTATACTGCAGTTAAGATTAAGTTTATGTAAAACTGCGTGTGAATGATCTTCAATATGCTCATAAGCAGTGCATATTCTTGACCATCCACTTGTCAATGGCAATTGGCATTGGCATACCCACATCCTTTTACTGAATGATCACCCAGGCCGAAAAGGGGTTGAATAGTTATTCCAGAATGAAGTCAAGAGTTTGTATACATTGCAAAACCAAACGGATGATATGTCCTTGAATAAGATACAATAAAACCCAACATCACCCAATCTCATTATCATAATATAATGATATATTACTGTGATATTCTTGACGTTGTTCTGCGTTGCCGATTTATATTGATACAGGTTTGTTAGTTAAAAAAAGATGGCCCTTGATAATTGTCGAATTTGTAAGAGGTTCGGCAACAAAACCCCGTAATTGCATTCTAAGTTGAAATGTTGAAAAACGTGTAGCAATGACATAATGAAAGCCCATACTCTACAAGTGGTTCAAAGCGTTTGATTTACGATGAATGTGAATCTCCAAAAAATTTCACCCGTAAATTACATCAGAATTGAGGATAAGTAGTAGCATTCTAAGACGATCAGGTTGAACAACTTTCAGCTTCAACAGGTGACCGCAGGGATTAGGACAAGGCCTGGAACTGGAATTAGTTACCTCAGGTAAACAGTTGCATATGTACAAATAGTTGCGTCGAAATCGGCTATTTTGGAGCCCTATATAAGCTCCACCTACATCTTATTCCCTCTTTTCATTTGTGTGAATAATAAAGAATAAATTTTACCAAATCCTTCGTTTAAATTATACATAAATCTCGTAGCTTTGTTATAATCCCTGCAAAATGAAGGTGAAAGCAGTGACTTTTCCTGAAGAAAATTTTCGTGAATTTGAAGGTTTGGTGTACAAACCTGCAGATGACTCCTTCCTTCTCGTTGACGCCCTGGAAGAGGATTTGAGTTACATTAAACAAGATGTGAAACCGCGGATCTGTCTGGAAATTGGATGCGGATCAGGAATTGTTATAACTTCCGTCGCAGTCGAACTCCAGTCCTATGCTCAGAACAATGAAATACAATTCTTGTGAGAATTTATACCATCGATTTACTCATTTATTTTTAGCAATATTCCATATAATAATATTTTTACTCCTTTAGTGCAACGGATATCAACGAACATGCCATCCGAGCGACTAAGAAGTGTCTCAAACTTAATAATGTGACCGGAGTTGATGTTGTTCATACGAATTTAGTGGACGCTGTAAAGAAACAACTGTACAGAAAATGTGACTTGCTGGTCAGCAATCCTCCTTTTGAACCCTCTTCGGAGGAAGAGGTAAGGTGTTACATTCCGGTTTTTCAATTATTCAATATTCCTGTTTGGAAAAATGTGCTACACATAATTTGAAATTATTGGATTGTAAATTGCTTAATTATAAGAATAATGAATCTCTTTATGCAATTGTGACTAGGTTGGAGATCCTTCGGTGAAATGTGCCTGGGCGGCTGGTTCCATTGGGAGGTGCATAATTGACATGATCATTCCAGAACTGGACGACTTGATGTCAGAGAACGGGGTGATTTACATGGCCATGGTGGCTGACAACAATATTCCTGATGTGATTGAGCAGTTGAAGAAAGTTGGGTTTCCATATCATAAGATTATTAAGGAAAGATACGGGACCACGAGCTCTAATTTCGATCGTGTTTATCATGAATTCATTATTCGTTTTAGTAGAAAATGAATACTTAGCTGGAAAATAATTTACTGCTTAAATATCTCCTTTATCGTTTTTTGTATAGTAAATAATATGGCTTAATTGACGTAATAGTTACGTTGTAAGATTTTCATTGCGACTTTTTCCAACAAAGTAGGTGCAATATACTTAATTGGTCAATTTTCAATTTCAATTTCAAATAAAGTTTATTCATGTGTCCTTTCGATTTTAACAAACATACTCAAATAACATATTTGCTAGATGCTATTTTGTACCACACATATAAAACTACGCAGTACTCGCTGATCTCCCAACCGTCCGACACAACTAACCTAAATTATACCTAATATTAATTATAATAAAGTAAGTATGTAGAAGGTAGCTCGGCGAGAAAAACTTAAAATTTAAGCCAAATACCTTTATTCTATCTTCAACCAAATGATTATATCCAAATGATCCGTTCTGAAGACCTCTCCGTTTAAGCGGGTGTATCAGCTACATGTGTAAATAATTACACCAAATTCGCCCGTGTAAATCATTTCTGTTTTTGTTATGTACTAGGTAAAACTAATCACTAAACCTTAAAATTTACTAATAGAAAGACTACACCATTAACCACGTGGTTTATCAAAGTTAGTTTAGCCTTAGCTTCCATTTGGTAAAATCCTCCAACATCACAGCAGACAGGAGCAAAGGATTTGAGTTTCATGAGCAGCATTTTCCTAATTCTGAACGACTCTACAGCATTGATACTGGGCAAAGAATTACGCGGAAGCTGAAGGGAAAGCTCATAGAGGTTCGACATGAACATGGAAATGGGAACAAGTAAAGAGAAATCGACTAATGCTGTTCCTGCCACCAGGGTCAAGCAAAATCCATTCAATTGTTCATGGAGTCGAACAACGGCAAAGAAGCAGAACGAGAAACAAATAATTATACAAAGTTTAATGGACGGAACCAGAAATTTCCCGAAACTTGCATTGAAATCGGTGCAGAGAATGTAGACGCTATGGTAGTGCAAAAAGCTTCTGTCAAGGTTAGAAGGCTCCATTTTGGGCCATTCCACACTGAAAAAAGGAATCAATATTTTAATTTAAACGGAAACTAAAAATGCAAAAATACGAAATATTCTTAAACTCGCCATACCAAACTTTTCGCAACCAAAAATTCATGGTCACACAGCAGAGGTACAATGTAAAGAATGACATCATGATTGTCACGGCAAGGTCTATCATGAGAACAGTTTCATATGCAGCGTAGAGGAAGAACGCTGCCATCATTGTCCACCAGTTCCAGTCGTTTCGAATATACTGATAAGGTGAAAAAAGCTGATTTCGCAAAATCATCCGCATCAGGAGCGACATTGTAATCACGCCTTGCGCAGAGATGAATGTGAAAGTCGTGGCTCGTTCACGAATCTTTGAATTTGTAAACTGATGCCCCAAAAACTGTTCACCTTGATTGAAAATGTATAATTCTGTACAAACGATTGTATGTACATAATACGATTGCCGTATTATTTAAATAAAGTATTGACTCCTATTTATGTGCCAGAATATGACTTACCCCAATTGGAATTTACACGTAATACGTCGTTGATAAGTTCAGCAAATTCCACTTTGAAGAGTGAAATACTGAGTTTGGCAATGATATGCCCACCCGAAAATATATGTAGAATTGTAAAAGGAATCATTCCGTTGATATCCATTGTACCAGTCATGGCGGAGATTTGTTTGAACTGGAAGCAGAATCGAGAAATCGTGAGAATCCAAACACCATAATTGATCAAAACTGAAGTTCTTTCTTTCATGTACACTCGATTATTTTTCCATTTAAAGGGTATTGTTGAGAATTTACAGCTCATACTGTAAATCCAGTTCAAAACCTGGGTTTCGCCCTCGGTCAACATTATCAGTACAGGAATTTCTACTATCCTAATTCGTCGAATTTTAAAAACTAAGTGAAAATATATGTGGATTATTCAATGATATACATA
>JAQFYT010002320.1:0-13261 GCA_034694925.1 Ceratophysella denticulata | reverse complement strand
ATTAAAGGTGTTTATATAAAGCATTTTTCGTGCAAATCATAAATTAGCGTATTTTCATCTATAGAATTCGAGAAATTATTTTAAATATGAATTATGTATTCATATTAGGAAGAGTGGAAGCACGACCCTTTCGGTGCACATAAAGATGAAGCGGGTAATATCTATGCCCGCGGGTCACAAGATATGAAAAGCGTGGGTGTTCAGTATTTGGAAGCAATTCGGAGGCTCCAGAAATCCGGATTTAGGCCTCGGCGTACTGTTCATGTGTCATTTGTCCCAGGTTAGGTATCTAATACATTATATTAGATTTAAGTTAATTAGATATTACATTAAAGTTATTTTGTCTTTAAAAATTCTAAAAAATCAAACTATTTTCTCAGATGAAGAACTCGGCGGAGTCCGTGGTATGAAATACTTTGTGACCACACCGGAATTTCAAAATCTTAACATTGGTTTTGCACTGGACGAAGGCATTGGGAGTCCAAACGATGAATTCATATTGTCTTATGGAGAAAGAACCATTTGGCGTATGAAAATAAAATCACTTAAATCCAACGGTGTTGGCATTTTGACATTTGTGCGAAAATAAGCATCAATTTCATGCAATTTACAGAAGTAAAATTCACAGCCCGTGGTAAAGGCGGTCATGCGTCAACCATGTCCGATAATACAGCGGCAGAGAAAATACAAGTGATAATTAATAGAATGTTAGCGATTCGGAGTGGAGAGAAGCGGAAATTGGATGAAAATCCTGAACTAGGTTTAGGCGGAGTGACCTCAATCAATATGACGCTTATGCAGGTGATACAATACCAAAATTTCTAACTATTTACGATTAGGAGCGCTGTAAAGCTTCGCATACATGAAAAACGATATTTCTATGTAGGGTGGTCAAGAGGCTAACGTCGTGCCTTCACAAATGACCGTGACCTTCGACATGCGAATAGCTCCAAGCTGGAAATTAGTGGACGTTAAAGAAATGCTGGATAAGCTGTGCCTTGAAGCTGGAAGTGACGTTTCGTATTCTTTCCTTATTAAGGACACCGCGGTGACTCCGACAAATATTGCGGACGGGAATATTTGGTGGTCAACCTTCCAAGGCACATTTGATAGCTTGTAAGTCAATTGCACGAAATTGCTATGCGAATTAATGGTAATATTGTATGTACAACGTTTACAGGGGCTTGAAACTGAAACCCCAAATCTTCCAAGGGACCACGGACGTCCGTTTTCTCCGTGAACTCGGAATACCCGGGTTAGGTTTCTCACCGCTTAACAATACTCCTGTTCTGCTTCATGACCATAACGAGTTTCTAAATGAATCCACCTTTCTCCGTGGTATTGATATTTATGAAGCAATTATTCAACGAATTACGCAAATTCCATGCGAATAAGCACAATGACGAGCGTTGAACATCGAAATGGAAACTGAATGTCAGACAATAAAAGATTTACTTCTGGTATTAAAACAAAAATTCAACGAGCTATTAGTTACACAATCAAAATACATTGACTAATTTGTGTGTAGCACATCTAGCAATCTAGCACCCTTAAACAAAAAAGTACCTAGTTCCAGTTTAGTAAAGCCATTAAAAGTTGTTGGTAGTAATCCAAATTCAAAATTCAATTTGCTTAATACGAGCTACACTGCCTCCTATTGCATTTAGAATTTTAGAAAAAGCTGTAATGGAAATAATTATTGTTCAAGTCAAACACTTCATTAAAAATTAACAAATCTCGATAGGCCATAATTATAATGTCACAATAAGTAATTATAAAAATATTTCCAAAAGTTAAAGCTGAACTTATGTCGGTATAATTCCGTTTTTCTCACTGAGGCTAAGGTAGTAGTCCGCGAGAACTTTCCAGGCCTTTGGTGACATGAAACCGTCGGGTGGTGTTTGGCCGCTTTTGGCTAGTCCTGTTCAAATATTCGGATTTTTAGTAAAATATCGTGAAATGCGAGCAAGCAAATAAGACATTACCTTAATTAGTGATTTGGTTACTAACCTCGCATTCTGGTCCCTGAAATGAAATCAAAATCATCCTTTCGTTTTGGGTCAAAAAACTTCATTTCCTGAGCCTTCTTGTCATAGGCCGCGACACGGAAAGGAATGATTTCCAGGCCGGGTAGCCCAGGAGCTGTTTTGAGAACGCGTGACCCATGAGTTGGTTCGTACAGATCAATTACTGGATTTTCGGGATGTGGCATTCCAGCGGGATCTCGGCCGACTATGTAGTAATTGGCTCCAGCATTAAGTCTCGCTCTGTGTACCATTATATCAAGACATCGGGCGTAAAATAACATGATAATTTTCAATTTATTTCAAAATGACCCATGGTCACGACCGTGAACCATTAACAATGACCCATATGACCAGGATCTCTGATTCGACCACCGGTGCCCGTACCTTGCATGCCACTGAACTTCCGTGGGGCCAGCGTACATCATGGGCGAAGGGAAAATTGCCAAAATTGTTGTTTTAGGGTCCAGTACTCCATCTTCCAAAACAGCCAAATGCTGCTCAATCCGAATTGGTAAAGGAACATCGTCATCTTTCGTCCACCCGCCCAACGGATGCAGAAGCAGTACAGGGTTCTTGCTACCATACTTTTCCTTTAGCGTTTTCTTGGTATCCTGGAATCGATTTGGGCTCATTAATCTCACATCGAAATAAATCGTTGAACATTAACGTGCTTCTCAACTGTTCATTGTTCGTATTATGCTGCATTTCGTTGTTACAATGTAACGGTGACAAGGAGTGACCATGAAAACGTATGATACGTCACAAAATCGTGAAAGCCTTGACAGCGCGAAATATACGAGCAGTTAAAAAGTACTTTAATTATCTTAAGCTTAAAAGGTGTATCTTTTTCCCAACCTGCATGAGTAGAGCATGACCATTATGAATCGGATTTCTGAGCTGGAATGCGAAAACAGCATCGGCCTCAACTTCTCTCATTCGTTTACGAATTTCATTTGGTGTAAGCCGATAATGATCCAACCCGTCATTCCACTTTATCCTTTCAAATAACTCAATTTCACCACCAACTAACCAGTCTCCACTCTCCAGGATCATCTAAATAAACAGGTGCGTGACAGTCATAATTAGAAATTACATAATGTTTGACAATGACCAGTTCTATAAATTGTACTCTCCGACCGGTTCTGGGGACTAAAATCTCGCATCCAACCTTAGCATAGGATATAAACTAGGAACAGAATGCCATGAGCTATCAATTCTTAGCAATTTATTTTTCAATCTAACTTGTGTATTCCTTATGTAAAATTAAAATGGTACGATCACAGAATTGAATATGCACAGGGTACAGATACCTAAATCAGTCAGGAATGGAGTTAAGCTTAGGTTACTTAAGTTACCTTGATATACGGATGCTTGGGGGATGTGGTTCCAAACTGTCGAGCACACCTCTCTTCTTTACGATGAGCATAGAATTCCGGTTTCTTGAGTAGACCAACTGGCTTGCCTTCGAAATTAAGACAGAATTGATTCACACCTGCTAATTTTTCTTTAGTTTCTGTTGTAACAGGCAGAACGATGGCTAGCGGCATTGTTACTAGCGTATCTCCGACGAGTGTGTTGAAATGTAGCGTCTGTAGCAGAAGAATCATAAAGATATTTGCATTGGAAAATTTTTAACCATACTTTTTGGAACATAATTCCTAACAAAGAAACGCGGTAGAGCACATACGACAACGGTACCAAAAATGCTCAAAGATTGCTGCACAAATCATGTTAATCTTCAATGGATTTTACCTGTAAATACTGCTCTTCCGTCATGAATCCCGTGAGCGGCGAAGCCCAGCCTTCCGCAAGGACTTGAGCCCATTGAAGGTCAACTTCCGAAATATCGACAGATGGGACAGAGCTGATTACAGCTGCTACTTCCGAACTGGTTTTCTTGGTAAAGAGCTCAGTAACCATATCTTCGTAGCGGAGGTCAACTGGCAATACTTTCTGCAAGTTATGAATTATGAAATTAATCCTATAATCCCAAGGTGTTTCAACTGTATGTGTGTCTCTTTGTCTCGGTGCCAGACACAGACAACGAGGACAAACCGATGCTACAGTTGAACAACCTTGACTAATCCGTAATATAATTCGCTTATATGTAACGCATTTTAGCTGTAAATCACATACACGGTCCACTAACAGATTCACGACTTCCATCATGCTTCCATGGACGCTGTGGTTCACAGTTTGAGCCCGTATATCCGGGTGCGTAGGATTTTCATATTCTTGATCAATTCCAGTGAATCCTGAAATTACGAATCTAAAAATTAGCATTTCCTTAACCGAAATTCTGAGCTTATCCTTCCTTACAGCATAGCAAATAAATGAGAACGCTGAAGTTTAGAAATTTAATTTTAAATATTGAAGTATAAATAGCACTCTTGCATGTAGTTGCATTACGTAATATACAAATATTGGTAAGTGCCGAATTTTACGAAATTAATAGGCACTTGACAGTTTACGTTGACTTTGAATTATGTGCGCATCAAATAATGTGGTAATACCGGCAATCAATACAGAAACTTAAGCTGAAACTGTAGCATGCAGCTTGAAGTAGTCAATTAATTATGTAATAGTTACTAAAATATACACTACTCTAACCTTTGATTTTGCCTTCACGAGCTTTTTTGTATAAACCCTTGACATCTCGTTCCTCACAGACCGAGATTGGGGTATCCACGAAAACCTCGAAGAATGGTAGGTCATTGTCTTCATGAATCTTCCGTGCTAATTCACGATCCTGCAGACCAAACATTTGAATGAATTAGCACAGTTGTCATTTAAGCAGTTTTTAGAACAGTATCTCCGTTTTAACATAATTAATTAGTTGTCCGGTTCCAGCAGGTATACCGCGGATACCACAGACAAAAATTAGCTGGTGTTGGATTAATTTAAGCTGTTCAATTCTTAACCCTGGAGTATCGAAATTGCATCGGCGTATTGTCTTAAAAAAGCAGGCTAAATAGCAGTCTATTCAAATATCACTTAATTTGCATAAATTCCCATATCTTACGTCTGAATACACTTTTTCGTACAACTAAATATAATGAAGATTGACATTGACAGAGATTAAATTAAATAAAGTTTTACTTTTTGGAAGGGTGACACAAAGCTGCAGAGTGCCACAACGCCGCTGTCAGCAAAAAGTTTCGCCACCTCAGCCACACGCCGAATATTCTCCTCACGATCTTCTTTAGAAAATCCTAAATTTTTATTCAAGCCTCCACGAACATTGTCTCCGTCCAGGGCGTAGGCTGGAATCCCATGGCTCACTAAAAACGCCTCCAACTCAAAGGAAATTGACGTCTTTCCAGCACCCGACAAACCTACAAACATTTAAGATGAGCAAAGAACACGTAATTAAATTAATGTTTTCAAAATATTCCTGCTTAGAATTCGGATAGGCATGTAGAATAATGCCTAATTTACCCGTGAACCAAACTGTACACCCACGGAATCCACGTAGATGCCCCAGAATCTTTCCACGAGTGTCTCGAGAGACATGATGCTTTTGTTCCAGAATATTCGTGGAATTGTTCATTCCAGTAGCGGTCTGAAATATTCAAAATAAATGGTCATTAATTACACTTAAAATATTTTAAATTATCTCAAAATACACAAATATTTATCTTTTCCTATAAATAATTTCTACAAAATCGCATTGCAAATTCTATTGTCTCACCCTAAATACAGCTGGTGGCATTTTGAATTTGAAAAAACTGTAGTTTTTTTAACTTTCCACGAATAAATGCTAATCTTTTAACTACAAATAACAATTACTAGCTTTACTATACTCTAAATGCACAGACTCAGGAGAAGACAGGCCGTATGGTTAAGGAATGATGCCGTTAGGTCTCTAAATTAACCACAAACCGTTCTCCTCGAAATCCGGACATTGACTAAAGTGAGGGTCTAGCTTGGCCCAGTGCTTTTATAAAGCATACCTATTGTATCTTTGTGTAATATAAAACTTTGACGCTTCTTGAAAGTCTATTCTCTGTGGGTGACCAGACCAGTTTTGGCATAGCCATAGCTCATTAGTAGAACAAATGCTTAATAATATTAAGTTAATGTTATGTATTTATCTATATCCATACGGAGTTTCCCTATAATCATTAACGAGCACGTGAACGAAGAATCCCCAGCCCAGGCTCAAAGGATGTCAATTTGACGTATTTACCAATTTCCTGGAGTTTGTAATTTGTACCTATTGTAAAATTTCTATAAAATTACATTGTCCTGAAAAGTAGAACTCAAGTCAATTGAATTGTTTCGGGAATATCGGCAATTAACAAGGTTTTCAGATAATCAGTTATTAATAATGTCAAGTGTGTTCAATAGTGCATAGTGCTCAATACGACGCACGACTTAAACTATCCCTGTGAAACTTGAAATTAATCGTTATCGCGTTATCGCTTAATAAGTCAATCCGAAACATACCTTCTGCTCTGATGATTTCCGTATGCGGTATTGCTACAGGGTTTCCCGTGCGATATTACAATGCTTTGTGGGTATTACGCTATTCGATTTGAAATTGGAATTTGACATTTATTGTACGGTACATGGCATGGCTTTGGTTTGGGGCTGCTTTGGTGACACGTACGCGTGACGCGTCGTTATTGTATTATTAAAGTAAATAGGGATATGTGAAGAATCGTGGCAATTACCCATGCAAGTCATTAGTGCTTCATGTGTGCGACATTAAGTTAAGAGTATTTTTACAGTAGGCACGGTGCAAGGAACTCGTTAAAACTGTATCGGTCTGCGAATGCGAACATATGTACGTCTATTTAGGTTCGTTATTATGTAACGAGCGTTGTGTATTATCATGTAATTTTGACATTCGCATTTCGAGAAGTAGGTACCTACGTAGATTTATAACTGGAAATTGGGACAGATCGGATCCTGCAAAGATTCCACGGAATGCTCAACGGCTTGTTGGAAACTTACATAAGGTTCATGATGAGTCAAAATTCATTTGAAATCGAAACCCGAAATACCTAAATGATGAAAGATCGGGGGTGTATTTACTTTAAAACGTGGTAAAGGGTGCATGCATAATCCAACAACGTATTTCATGAAATTACAAAGGGTAAACTTAATATATGTACATTCTTAAAAAATATTGCTTTTTTAAACATAAAAATTTGAATTGTATATAAAGTATGCCAGTCAGTAAAATCAGAAAAGTAGTTAAATAAATAAACTAATTAAATAAATTAACACAGCACAACATGAAAAATACAGCTCGGCAACGGATCCTAGTGCCAATATCCATGGGGTAATGAACGTCGAAAAATAAATAATATACCTACACAATATCCTGGTTTCATTTTATGGACAATGTACCAATAGACCCAGTAATTCAATTCAATTCAAATTCCATAGTAGAATTTGTTTTAAAAACCAATTTAATACCTTCAAGGCCTCAAGTTTGTGTATATTCTATAGTACAATGCGGCTTATCTAAATAGTTGCAAGTTTTTAAATAAATGACAGTGACCTTACACCTATCGACGATGAGACAGGGAACGGTGAAACACACGAATTGTGACGAAAAGGGTCAAGCCAATAATCTTGCCTCTGCATTTTTCAATTTCAAAATATGATAAACAACGCACGCTGCGATAAAACATAGCGTCCAAAATATTGCTCCGACAAAACATAGCGACAAAATTATAGCTGTGACAAAAATATAGCTGCGACAAAACATGGCGACAAAAATATAGCTGTGACAAAAAATAGCGACTAAAAAGCTGAGACAGCATAGCAGGGACAAAAAAGTTTAACCAGACCCGTATTGCTTAGATTACGGTAACCTAACCTAACTTAACACAATAAAAATACATAATGTAGGATAATCTAACCCAACATATGTTTTGTTCTTTAAAAACATATTTTCGAGCCTGCTATATTTTGTGCGCTGTTTGTTCTCAGGCATGTAGAATCGGCCGAGAATTACAACTGATACGCTTACAACTAAACATTTAAACATGTTTTTATACTAAAAGAATAATAGAAATTCTTTAAAATTTAACGGCTTTGTATTATATTAATTCGCATAAACAAAACGTAAAAATATATGGATCAACGAGTATGTATAAAGGAATTAATCTTAAATTAAAATGAACAAATAAACACATACCTTGACCTTGTCGCTTGCTGAATTCCCAATTTGACCTATCCGGTAATATGCTGAATATATTGAAATTTACAGATGGAAAAATTTGTGACAATAACACTTAACACTATTCACGACACCGACACCGATTAACACCGACCTTAAATTAAACTAAAACTTGACTACACACCCCAAAACTTTTGGCACCCCGAGAACATGGCAATAGTTAAACACACCTTAATCCGTCAACACACGTTAATTCCATAAATAAACCATGAATGATGCTTGTTTACTGTAATTTTTGGTCTACAACCAACCACTTTTAACTATACACAATACATTATGCAATTCTTAGAACTCGGTATTAATCTGCATAAGTATTTCCGTGTATCCGCATAGGGATTAATTTAACTTTCGTTCGTGCACGTGTGATCGAATAAGGGTGATTCAATAAATACGTGTACCTATGTATGTGCTTGTACTTTTACAAATTTTTTAGGTAGTTTTTAAATATTTCATAAATTTGATGAAATTTACGATGAAGTTAACAGACGACGCTCTCTCAAGGAATGAAATAAGTTGACAGATGGTTGGGGGTTAAAATTCGTGCCAAAGAGCTGGAAACCTTATATATTCTACATAGGCCATGATTCAGTTTACCAAGAAGGCGTTCATATAATCTTATTGTCAGCTCAGCCTTATCTTAGCTCATTTCCGGTTTAAACAGAATTTTCTTTGCACACTAAATACAATATGAATCGAATGAACACCATCAAACAATAGTAATAATTTCGCTAAGGTCGGGCCTATTATAAAAAGGGAAATATATAAACGTGGAATGAGAAAATAGAATCTGCAATGAAAAAGAAGACTTTTGTAAGACGTCTGCATGGCAGTAAATTTGATTTTAGTCAGGTTAGTTTAGGTTAAAACGTTAGTGGAAGAGATTGATCAAATCAAATCAAATCAAATCAAATGTTTATCCGTTCTACAGGTTAGGTTAGATTTTGAAATATACACACATCACCAACAACTAACCTAACATTTGAAATTAAAGACCAATTTTACTTATTGCACCATTCCATTTTATATTGGAAAAGTTTTCTTTTCATTCCAGCATATTCTATTTTTTCAATGCATCGAAGAATGCCACCCTAATAAATAAAAATATATTTTGATGCCGCTCAATAGTGCGTTTTTCTGGAGTATTAAATATTGTATACGAGGTTCAGTAGTTGTAGGGTAATAAAATTGGGAATGGAAAGCCAAACTTACTCAACTTATACTTGGTGTCATTGTCGATATCCATGCTAGCTAATAGGATCACCAAAGGTCAATCGAGTTCAAATTTATATGAATACGTATGAATCCAATATTGTAAACTTTTAGCCTGGATGCGTGAATATGAAACTTTTTATTTAAAAGGCACACGCTGAAATCAAAAAATCTGTTATTTGCATATATTTAAGTAGCTAGAGTAAAACGAGAATATAATTATATTTAGTAGTAAAATACCCCAAATTCACTGCATAGTGTATACAATATACGAATACAGTAATTAAAAAACTCTAAAACTACAATAATTAAATATTGGGTGGTATTTTTCGATGCATTGAGAAATGGACTTTTGCAATGAAAACGAAGACTTTTACAATACATATGGAATTGTTCAATAACCTAACCTAACATAACTTGACTAAAATGAACTTTACTGGTATAAAAGTCATATTGCAAAAGTCTTAATTTTCATTGTAAAAGTACATTTCTTATTGCACATTTATAATTGTATATTTTCCTTAAATATTTACATAGTAAATCTAATAATATAAAAATTTAGAAATTGGAGAAAAATGAGCCCTCAACGAGTAAATAGGTCGCAATACCTACCTATTTCCTAAATCCACATACAAGTTAATTCGATAATGTTTCACATGAGACACCGTTGTCGTGTGTGGTGTGTTCTACCGTGAGTTTATTTACGAGTCATATAACTGTTAGGTTAGGTTTAAACCCTTATGTTAGGTAAGGTTGAAAGCTTCCTTTCTAACGCGGTAGACCACAGAGGACAACGGTACTTTACATCATGCTTCATTTTTGAATTAATTGGTGATTGGCTTGATGCTTGATTAACAGTTGCAGCATTACTCCTGAACTTCGAGCACTGGACATTGTTGACTTATATTACTGCCTGAGTGTCCATTATCCAATCCCAATTTTTCCAGCCCAGCAATGACAACTTCCAGCAAGGCAACCAGGAGACAAAGATAAAAACCAATATTATTCAATCTGTGAGCCCATCTCGAAATTGCCGTACGACCAGGAACTCCATTATGAGCTGCCTCATAGTCCAACGTCATGAGACGCAATGTGAAGAGACCAATCGCCAGAATTACCTGTATAGGTGTAAATAATCAATTATTACGATTTTAGCTAATTCTTTGACATAAATTCAATAAAGCGTAATTGACGCGCTGTTATACATATTTACCTGAAGCCCAATGGTGGACAGGACCAGGTAGTACAAAATTGACCAGATTAATTCACGTTTCTCGGTCTGGACGTTGAGGAGGACAAAGACTGTAAAGACATGGGAACAGGCTGACGCGAGGTCAAAGAATAGCTGCGTCGTCGTCTTCGTCGAGGCATATACATGGAACTCCTGTTTTCGGGACATTTTCTGAAATAAAATCAAATCAACCAATAACCATTATAAGGTACAAAATATAAAACTAACCATTATAATACAGTACCGTACTGTAAATAGAAATTTATAAATTCGCTGGTTTAACGTCGTCAAGAAGTAAAGTGTTTATAATAGTTAAACCTAAAGTAAGCAGTCCTTAATATTAGCTACTGTGAATAAGCTCAAGCTAATTTGAGTTTCCAAAAAATATTCCCTAAGGGTGTCGTTTAATGGCACCTCCTAAAACTGCTGTAACTTTGGCCATAATGCTAATTTCAAGTTCGATGACAAATAAACTCAAAAACGTCCAATATCTAAGTTAACCTAACCCAACTTGTGCAAATTAGAATCGCGGAAAAATATTTTTTGTAGGAACACGTTTGTCGGCAAATTTCAGGATTTTTGTTGTTAATAATAAGCCATTCCCGAATACGTAATAGAAGAGTTGTAGGTAATATAGGTAAGGTAAACAGATCCAATCCTATTACGTATAAAACTTAGGTATTTATTTACAAATTGTATTCACCCGTGGCATAAACTAAAAACTAAACCAAACCTAACCTAACCATACCATGGGTAAATACCATACATACACACATTCCACCTTACATATTAGCGAATACCTTGATTTGATGGGATTTCTGCCTTACCTCAACCGCATTTTTAGATACACATGGATGCTTTGGTTTGGTACTGCTACAACGTGTGGTTTACTACAAGGTAGATCAATTAGAAAATACTGTATATGTACTTAACTCTTGATTTTGCCCAATAAAAATGTGTATATCTACTTCCGTTTTGTCAAAATGTCAGTAAATAGCACCAATTAGATTAGATTAGATTTGGAGAAAGCTATACCAAAGCTCTTAGCATGTTGTTATGAGCATAATTTCAGAAATAGCTATACTGTATTGGGCCGAATCTCGGTTTGGGCAAAATGATTTACTATTCTTTTTTCAATATCGGGCAAATCAGTATTTAGGGATGAATGGTTAGATTAATGGTTACATGCATAGCCCAATACTTGCAATCTTCGTTACAACCACCGAAGCTCAACTGAACGATTTGAATTTTTTAGATTAAAATAACAACGATGCATAAATATATTTGACGTCAAAGTTAGGTACGTGCTGTTGTTGCATGTGCCTAACCGCACATTTTCGAGCCCTCTTCGATTAGGTTAACAAAACCTATACACTAACCTAACTTTTTGGAACCTATAACCTAAGCACTCCAAAAACGCGGTAGGGGCACATACGTCAACGGTAGGTACCAAAACTTCGAAACGAAGATTTACCTGATCAGCTGCTCGAAATTTTCTGTAGAATACGGTTAAACGACCTAATTTCTATTTATAATAAATACACTGGAATTCAACAAAATTGGAGGCGTATTTATCGATGTTGTTAGCTTGAGTGTATAAATATGAAGTGTGAATCCAGTGGTGTTACACATGCACTATACGGAACGGAACGAAATGACAGAAAGAAAGCTTTACAATTTACTTGTCTACAGGCTGTATACGATACGCTTATAAGATCCTGCAGCATAGACGCCCATTGTTCCGCGGCTTAACGTTGAGTTAATGCTAATCTTAACCCCTTTTTTTCGTTGACTCAACTGCTGCGGTTTCATCTTGCTTGCACAGATCAACTCAATTTTTTGTATGTGAAATGGTAAAAGGAAGTCGGTAGTTAGTGCTACAGAGCATGGATCCATGTAGCCTGGCTTTGGGTCATATAACAAAATACATGCTTCCTGAAATTGGAGGGGTGAGATGTGAAATTTGGTCGGGGGTGTAGATACATAGTGCCATGGTATGTCTTAAGATTAACATTATCTTAAAACTTAGCTAAGCTAAGACGCTCAATCTCTGTATCAGTACAAAGTACATCACATTACGCATTGCACTATCTATGTACAATAGGTATAAAGTTGAGATAGGGATGTACTTGCTACCCAGGACATTGTCCTTTTGGTCAGTTGCAGTTTGCAGTGCATTAAGTAGGCTGGATGACTCATACGGATGCAGCTTGTTCCATTTTTAGACAAAAATTGGATTTTTTTGAAGAAATGTATGTATTAGTTCAGAAAACAGAGCAAGCATGAATTCACGAATACATACTTCACATTATGCAACACTCAAAAATTGTAGAGATTTAAATCATGTGAGGAAGATATGTGCATGAAATCGCCGATACGATGAATTTGGAATCTTTGGATTATGAATTTTTTTTCTAAATCTGTATTGGGTTATGGGTCCAAACTGCTGCAAGCAGGGTTTTCAAAGAAGGAGTACAATTTTATTATTACAAAACTGCTATAAAAACTGCTTAGTGTTTGTGCATAGAGCACGGATCGGCCGTTCAGCTGCCTGTCGGCAGCGTGTACGGCTTAGAGTCGACGAGGGTGTGGAGTATT
>JAQFYT010002319.1:0-13261 GCA_034694925.1 Ceratophysella denticulata | reverse complement strand
AAAACCATTTCGCCTTACGTCCTACACCCATAGGTACCCAAATATCGAATAAAAACGGGGGGGGGGGCATCTTTTGACCTTTGACCCGTGCTCAAGGTTCCCAAGGTTAGAGGTCAATGAAACCTTCCATTTAAGAACCTCGTAAAATTAGCTAAATTTTAAGCTATTATTGATCCAAATCGGATAAGCTGTTTAAGAGGAGTTGCTGGTCATACTTCCTACATACATCCTACAAAGTAGCATTTTATTTAAGTAGATACCGATCAGTTGCCCCTTAAGGTGCAATTTTTTTGGCCAACTAGCAGAAATTTTTGGGTTTTTTCTCTCCCTCGCTCCCCTTCACGTATATGGACTTCTCCCAGTCCGAACCGCTCTCCCATCACTCAGCATACATAGTTACCTACCGACTCTCGAGTTATTAATTATGGAACGCTTGCCAAATACTACGACAGTGGCTAGCTAGTGTTTCGCAGTGCCGGAACACAGCTCAACTCAAACACTGTAATGGTTGGATTGGGTCTGGGTGGAGTGTAGCCGTGTTTTGGCACTGCGAAACACTCGCGGGCCCTTGTCGCAGTATTTGGCAAGCGTTCCATACTTAATAACTCGAGATAACGTGGTTTGCATTTACATTCACTTTCACTAGGCTTTTTTCTCTGCTGCTCCGCTCACCCCTCACTCAGCATACTGTGATGTTGATGTATATACCTATGAACATATTTGGATAAAATAGATGTAATGAAAAATATGATTTTATAACGTAAGCCTGAATGTAAGGGAGGATGTGTAGTTAGTCAAAAATTAGATAATAAATAAATACTTAATTTTCGAGTCAAATGTCACACTCGATTGTCTTGGGATATGAAAGAATAATAAAAAAAATAAAGACAGATACAAACTAGAACGCTACCAGAAAACAATACTACAAAAACTGTATTCATTTTTTAATTTACGTTGAATTGAAGAATATTTCGAAATAAAAAATATTTTTACCCAACCACATTACATTACAACGGTATGAACAAAGTCGGTATCGCAAAGTTGCAAATTTGCGCTAGCACTATGAACTTGGATCAAAGTTGCAAC
The DNA here is from genome assembly GCA_034694925.1 of Ceratophysella denticulata. Classification (NCBI taxonomy): domain Eukaryota; kingdom Metazoa; phylum Arthropoda; class Collembola; order Poduromorpha; family Hypogastruridae; genus Ceratophysella; species Ceratophysella denticulata. Next base: position 12,175 of record JAQFYT010002319.1, on the reverse strand, counting down.
TGTGCGCTAAGAAAAAAATAGCGCAAAGTTGAAATTTATTGCTGAAATATGTATTGAATAGAATTTTATTCTCATGAATTGTAATAATATGATTACTACCTTAATTCATTATGATTATTGTACAATGAAACTAATGTAACTGTTTAGTTTTTTTCTGAAATAAATGATAATTTTCTCCAGACTCTCTTGAATTATGCTACTAAATTTTTATAACTCATTTTATTTACATAGAATCAGTAATATTTACATCTAGAATCTACTTTCAGAAAAGGAAGCCAGGATGGTTCTGTGGTTGGAAATCAATCCTACCATTCAGACCAGTCCTTGAGACCGCTTTGGAGAAGCTGATTTACTCCTTAAAGCTGGCGACTCTCGTGATCACTCCTAAATTTAATTATGTTGACGAGCTTAAAGACTCACATTATTGGTGTGGCAGAACCCAAGATATTTGAAATCTTAAGCAAGGAGAGTCTGTTATCTCCTTCCCTGGTATCTCGATATTATCTCTGGAATCGATAAGAGGCGGTTCGCCCAATGCTTGTCTCGGCTGAAGGCTTGGAGACGTGAGACTGGGAGTTTACTCGCACCGGTTACTGACCCGCCGTGAGGAATGCCTGTCTCCCTGTTGTCGGGGACATATCAAGCGAGCTCACACAGTGACTATAAGATACCAAGGTATGTCGTACAAAATTGGAGAGCCTACTCCTACTCCAGGCCCAAATTAAGTGGCCCAAGTAGCCGAGGAAACTCGCTCCTGACATATACATATACGTCCTGAAACCTATATGTTTTTGGGACAACTACATATCGACTACGTACTAATCTCATATCTCTTATAAATCTAAGATATAAAAGTATATTGCAAAGTGGAATTTTTAACTGAAAAATGTGTTGTATGCCATGAAAAAGTATATGTTTACTTACAGATTAGATTTTCGCAAACTACAGCGTAGTTTTATTTTATTACATCACTAAATTGATACAATGAAACGGCATTTGCCGTTGAAGCTAAGACGAGTCTCGAGAATCCAATAGTTCAGATACAATCAAGTAAATTATTCTATTTTAATATTTTAGTTAACATTTTGTAATATTAATCACTTTACCCATATTACAGGTATATACCTACATGAGGAGGAAAACATTATCGTGTATGAAAACGTGATGCCTATCCATTTCGTAATTGAACTGCCAGCTATTCCAACACTTCTTGGAATAGCTTCAAGCCCACCTCAGGATTGCAACCAGGCTAATTTTGTTTGTGCTTTTGCAAAATCCGCGCATGCTGCTTTCGAGACATTTAGAAATGATTCTTTAATTGAATTAAAAATTAAATTAGATTAATTCAATTTCCCTGCAACAGGGAAAACTCGTAGGGGGTTGATAAACTATGTTGGTAGGTCTACGAATGTAAAATGTTGGATACATTTTGGCCGAGCTGGACTTAATTTTTGATTAATGCGTTAAATTTCAGGAAAAGCAGCGAAATGGTTGTTCGGAACGGGCACGAACCGATTCGCATTGGCAAGACGTAGCCTTTCAAGCAGACGAGAACCACCGCGTTCTATTTTCACTTGCTACAATTTTATCTTCATATAGCCAGGAAGTTAAAGAAAGCTTGAAAAATTTTAACAAAAAAGTTGATGAATTATGGAAGATTGCACGGACGAATGACAAATCCGATATCCTCGGTGAACATCGGTGACCCAAAGAACAGTTTTAAAGTATCTTTGAATCGAATTCCTAATAAGTATATAAAGGATTCACATTTTTTAATAGTTCGTCGGATTTTACATTAGTCAGGCATTCTGTCCAACTGCCGCGGAATGGTTAAAAGCGTATGTATTTCAAAAGCCGGATTGAATGACCGCCTCTCAGTTGTTATTTGTAATAATTTAAGTGCAATAATTGAATAAATTTTTGAATGTTTTTAGGCATTAAAAAGAGTAGCTTTACCTGACCAGATATACCATGTAAGAGTTGACTCAAATCAAGTTCATCAGGACGAGTATAAGGTCATGTTGGACAACAAAGCAACCATCAACTACTTAAAGTAATTTCTTATTAAATACTGAACTTTCAAAAAAAACATAAATAAAGAATATTTATTCTTTAGGTTAATGATTATTATTCATTTATATAGACCGGTACTGCAAAGTGTTTAGACACAGTTTAGCCAAATGTTTACTAACTTAAAAGAGGAAGGGAAGTCCGCGGCAGCTGTAAAGGATTATGTGAGCACGCGATTCATCAAAATGAGAAGAACGTGCTACGCTATAGTTTTGAAGTCAGACGTTCTGGAAGGATTGACAATTTCGTTTGTCAATGACTACAATAGAATGCAGGTTCGGTACAAGGGGAACGAGATGGCTTTATTCGAATTTATGAGACGAGTAACTTACTAAATACTAAATTCAGTAATATTTTGAGTGTTAGAATAAGTATATACCTTTCCGGTTTACTCACTCATTATTGTCTTTTTAGTTGTCACATGGGCGGATGGCTCGTATTAATGATGTTGTATAGCAACACCATATCCGAGGATGATTTCAAACTACTCATCAAGCCTCGACTGACTTAAGGTACACTGCAAGGCGTTCTCGACTCCGTTTTGTAGGACAAGGGAGCGAGGTAAGATTTTAAATAAATATTTAGTTGCTAATTGTTAAATCAAATTTAATGCCAGCAAATGATTAATCACGTTTGACAACACGATGGATTAGGTTCAACGGGGAAAAACTAGCCTACAGCGAGGAGCTATACTTAAACAGGTCTGAATTACGTAGAAAACGGTATAATGTATTAACTTTACCCATTATTGTGACAAATGTGTACATTGCAGGTCGCTGGACCGATGGACAGAGAGCACTTACTCTGCTCCTTTAGTAGTACATGCATACTCACCGCTTTCTAAACCCTTTAACGCCAGCGACAGGGAGGGGGCTTTCGCTGAAGCTATCGAGTACTATGAGCGAAGAAACCAACTAAAGGAATTGTATTATCGCTTGCAAAATTGCAGCAATAGCAATTTGGCAATAGCAATTTGGCTGCAATAGCAATTCAGGAGGCCCGCCGTGTCAACCTTCGTTCAATATGTCGAAAATACCATATAAATTGCAATTGATAACGACCTAATGTTAACATACCGTAACTTTACTGTGCAGTGCAGCTTTTCCTATGAAAACAGAGGTAAAGGGTATTCAGACGCTTTAAATTAGGCGGCTTTAACTACAAACGTTATTTGTTGTCAGGAGATTTTATCTTTCGCATTGCACAACGCTTGAGCTATTACATACATGGACATTTTATCTGCTCGGGATCTGGATTAATCAAGGACATGAAATCGACAATGAAGTTTTGCCTCGTCATGTACGAGCTTCCGGAATGCCGCTCAGAGGCCGCAACTCTTTTCACAACCAACGATTTGTTTAAATGGTTCATTAAAGACGGGAAAAAATGGTCGTCGTTCGCTGTGTGTTAAATCAGACACAAAAACGTTACAATGTTTTAGATTATATACGACAGTGAAAGAATTGATGAGGTTAGTACGTAGTCGAAATGTATTTCTCCAAAAAACATATGTTTCAGAAAGTAGATCGTCGTTTGCTGTGTTAAATCAGGCACAAAACGTAACAAGTTTTTTAGATCATATCCGACTGTGAAAGAATTGATGAGATTAGTACGTAGTCGATGATGCGCTGGGACTACACCATCGCATTGCGTACGTGTTAACTTTACAAAATATTATTTACATTGGACTATTACATCCTTAGGGCTAGGATAAATAGTTTATATCTTACGTAAATTATTATCACTTTCATTACAACCTTAGAATACGACGATAGGCACGGGTGAAACCTCACCTAACGGAGCTGAGGCCAGCTGCGCCGGTTCATTCGAGTCAATTTCGATTATCCCGTTCAAAGGTTGTGGAATTTGCAAAGACAACATTTTGTTGTTTGTTTACCTATGCGAAGTTGAAATACATGTGAGTGCTACATATCTACTTACTAATGCATTATCAGTTATTTATTGAATTGCAATAATCAATTTCACAGATCAGCCCCAAGACGTATATGGAGTGACCTCTTCCGGGAATACCTCCGTGATTCTCCCAAACAATGGTATGACACAAATTTTGTTGGAAACGTCAACCCAAAATGGAAGCCGGTGGTTCCGATGTTCCAAGTGGGAAAAACCGCCAGGTCTGCCATGTCTGCAACAAGAGCAATACATCAGAGTACAAACATTGGCAGGAACTACTTGCAAAGGTTGTGGAAGAAAGACAAGTTGAAGACACCGCGGAATAAAAAACGCATCGTGGGCAGAGTTCAACGAGAAATGGATGACTTTGAAATGGATGACTTTGAAATGGATTTAATAAGACGCAATGTACAAGAGGATTTCTATGGCAAGAAGGTAGCACCAATGTTTAGTAACGTATAGGCCCAATATATCAAGGCAAAAAATGGCACTAACTACAACTTCACAAACGGCACAACAACTTCAAGTGTTCGAAATCGGCGTTCCGAAAGATACTTCGTGGAATGGGTGTCCGTTATAAAAAGAACAATAGACGAGCGATGATAACTCAGCGTTGCGAAATTATACTGCTTCGAGATAAATACGTTACAAGCATACACGATGCTCTTAAAAAGGAGCCACGTTCTGGTATTTCAAGATGAATCGTGGGTAGACACTTCTGGAAGGGTTGGGAAGGAATGGATGCCGAAACAATTTCAATCTTTTACGCAAGCTTCGAAATATACCTATGGACATGAAAGGAGCCCATAATCTCCGCGGATAATTATTCTCTGGGATGGGATGATAAGATGACTCTGATTTGAATGTTAAACATGAACATAAACACGGCCACACAAAACAAATTATTAATTTTATTGTTTTAGCCGATGGTGACTTAAAGTAACTTTAAAGGACTCCAAGAACAATCCCAATCCCGATTACTATGATAACGTTAATTCGTTAGGGTTTCTTCGATGGTTTAATGGGACATGCGCTGCAGTTAAGGGGAAACATCCAAACAAACCGATATATTTCGGTTGATAATGCTCCGGTAGGTTACTCTTATTTACACTTATAAGCCCGACCTGAAGAAAACTTACACCCACCGGAATACGTACAGAGGGAGAACACAAAAAGTAAGGATCACACGTTGAATAGGTGCAAATTTGATTCCAAGCCCTTTCGTCGCGTCTCGTGGAAGTTAGGCAAGCCCACACCTTCAAGCGATAACGACTGCTCAGGTATCCGTTTCCGTTAGGATATGCAAACTAGATTATTTCACGAGTTGCCCACAGTATCAATACCTGACGACGAAGAGCAAATGCTGCCATGCCCCGAACAGAAACCAAACGTTCTATTTGACAACTTAACGAAGGACAGACTCGCTTATGCAATAGAAGCAGAAATTAATAGCCCAAGAGTTTGCGTAGATCCCAATGCAAAAACTGGCAATATTGACTGCATTCAAAAAGAGGCTGATGACGATGATGTCATTAATGTAGAAGATGATACTGCTAGCGTTGAACAAGAGATTCAAGTACTTAGCGATAGGCTGACGGCGCTGTTATTCCTGAACCTGAAGCAGATAAGGATTGAGAGTCTGTCAAACACTTTAACGAGGACTGGATTCGGCAGATAAAACTGCACCAAACTGTTCCGCAAACTGAATGAACTTTGTTGATTTATGGAGTTGTTATCGTGAAGAGTGTTAATTTGTTCTCCAATAATTATATTACGTAGGTTCTCATAAGACTTTGAAGCTTCGTTGGGTCGTGGATATTTGCTTGCTGTTGCGAAGAAGTGTCCCTTGTTTGAAGGAACTAATTCCGGATGGAATATTGGACTAGAGTAATCCATTTCAGTTCTAATAATAGTTGTACTCGCACTATAATTAGTAACGCAGGAGGTTTCTATTTTCAAAGCAACTCCAGAAGTTGCTAATGGAGGTTAAATTAACATTCTTCACGATAACAACTCCATAAATTAACAAAGATCATTCAGTTTTGCAGAACAGTTATCTGCCGTTGAACTCGCTGACTTACTTCACTGTACACCCTGGAAGAACCTACTAGCACACCCAGAATTCTTTTACCAAAGTCACCCATACGTTCAACTAAAACTTGAACTCCTATCGCAAGTTGATTTGAATGAATTAAAATCAATTCAATATGAGTTAGAAAGAAAAGAACAATTAAACGAAGTTGACTTATTTGCTGAGAACAATAGAGCTTTAAAATCTCTGGGTAATTATAAAGTACCAGGAACTAGGAAAAATAATAACTCAATTATATCAATGTTTACGCGAAATTCGTCTCAACGTCAGAATGAATTTAAATCGAGGGTCTTACGAGTTAGACGAATGTTTGTGATACAGAAATGAATCATTTATTTGAAGATGCAAATGATTACGATAACTAAATGGATGGAGAACCAATAGACGAAGAGCCAGATGTTTTCGGTCCACCAAGGGACGACTCATTTGTGTTCTTCCTAACATCAAAAATGATTCCACTCAGGTTTATCGGAAAGAAATTCATCGAAACTTTTAAAGAATTATTTACGACATCATAATAAAATCGCAGTATGTAAACACCTTGAAAGAACACTGAATGTATTGTGGATTAATTGAAGTTTCTACGACAGGACACGGAACCAAATTTAATAGACAAGATCATAACCATTAACCCGAGTTATTCCCTGAAGATTGGTTAACGGACGACGACTAGAAAGACCAGAAAAAAGTTTGACAGTGTCATTTATTATTTACCATTAATATTCCTCAATCGTTTAATTCCCGACCTATTTAAGCCATCTCAGTTTATCTCATCGAACATTTTTCATTACTGTATAGTTCAGTGCAAAGTTCTAATACACTTACTTTTTCTATGCCCCTACATCATCTCTGCTAAACAGTGTATATTATAACCTATCCTACATTTTAAATAAATAACTACAAGTCAAATAACATATAGAACTATACTAATTCTCTTCTATAATTTAATAATATTATGTGATGGGATAATGATGTCATATCCTCGTTTTTAGGACTCCCTTCCAAAAAAGTCTATGACGCTTGTTCTAGCACATTAAGCTAAAAGTTATAGGGAAAGTACATCTTTGGACTCTAAGCGAATCAGAGCCCGCGACCAACTTGGGTATAAAAAGACCCGGAGCCCTGAGCTCCGGGCTTAGAAGCGTTTTAGATTTTGTTCCTTTTTCCCAACTCCTGGAAAATATATATTAATATTACCGTTTATACCGTTTATCCATAAATTTACGGCTCAGCGACACCCACATAAAGCAGAACTCTCCAGTTACAATACAAAGTATGGTTTTTCTGAAATTGTGGTTCAACCAGTGCATCCTAACCATCATCGACTTAATCCCATATTATCAGTGTCCCAACTAATCTCCTTTTCTGATTTGACCGTTTCAACTACTTTGATACCTCTTGATGAAAATCAAGCCTTTACAATTAACAAACCTTATACGGACGCGATAATATGTGAAAATACGACTCAGACCAGTGACTATTGTTTCCTTACTTCCTTCTGATTACATTGTCCCCTTTTGCAATATGCATGGTACAGTTACACCTTTAATCCCCGGTGTGAGGAGATGCATGGAGTTTCAAAGCTGCATTTGACACCATATAACTCTACGTGTGAACCTTCTTATATGAAACTAATTGAATCTGCCTTTAACATCTTATACGCAAATACTCGGCTGGGATCCTCCCTAAATATTATTATTGTGCTTCTTCACGCATGTGAAGCCTCTAGTCATCTTCTAAATAATACTGTCCGCTCAATATAAAACCGTTTATGATAAATTGACTCTTTTTTTTAGTTCCAGTTCTCTGTTCCAAATTTGATACCTTAGTATGCAACTCAAAATGAATCCTCACTGTAACGGTCTTTATCGTCCACATTACCATGGTGGTGACGATTGACTTCCCTATTGCCCCTGGCACTGTACAATTAAACGTCAAACAACAACTGGAATTGAAATCACTGGAAGAAAATTCGATTGCCTCCTTTCCTGACCCTTTTCCTTTGGACGAAACACTCTCCGTAACTGAGCTCTCTATTCATTTGGATCAAGATATAATTGACCCTGATTTCATGTTTCCGGGGCAATCGATTTTGAAGGTCTTATTTTTCCGTGACGCGTCATGTCTGTATTCTTATGATTGTTCTACTCACGTGGCAACTACGCCATATTCTAACAATGTCTCGACTTCCGTAGACGAAGTTTATATTTGTTCCTCTTACAGTCGAACTGTGGATTCGCCCAAAAGGACGCTTGAATGTACCACACTTGGTTTCAATTTTGCTCAATCTGGACCCCGTTTCTTGAGCCGCCTGTCTATACATGGTCGAATACCAGACCAGTATTCGCGGGGAAGTTATGTCCGAATAAAATTCTACTCACATCGGCACCAAAAATGCATTACGATTCAATAAAACCATATTTTACCAATTAGAACGTTGGAATACCCGTATTATACTTTTAAATTTTAACAACTTAACAAATTAAAACCAACGGCTAAACATTACCCTTAACCCCCGCACGGGTTTCTATGAGGCAAATGTTTGTGAGACAGAATTCGGAATATGCGTGGAACGTGCTGTATGTAGAGTTTAAACCAGCCCATACACCCGCCACTTACCGCCATGACCCCGATTGCATTATGACACCCAATTTCCTAATTTGCACGTCCCTTGGATTTAACTTTTTGGACTACAAGACTAAAAATTATACACACTGTGGAATTCACCTTGGGTATGCGAGGGCGTTTGTGGCGATTCAGGAAGAAATCGACCCCCGACTTGTAACCTGGGAGAATGAAACCAAATTCAATATGAGCCCCTTTTTTGTGGATTTATTGTGCAACTAAATACAACTCTTACATTTTGGCTTGGATCGGGGTTATCCCACCAAAATGACATTTGAACCTATTCATCGTTGAACCTATCGATGTTTGCTTTTTCTGTACCCCATTTATTTTGTTTTCAGATCAACTTTCTAATATTTAATCCCCTACTGCTTACACAACTAATTGACTTTTCTTCTATTCTGAGGAATGTTCCGGTTCCCCATATTGGTGTTTGTGGTCGGATGCCAGCTCTCCTGCCATTTATCAACATGAAGATTTTGAACTGTCTTTACTACCCTTGCGATTACACCCATACATTTTTCGCAATCTCTCTCGTCCGCGGCGGGAGGTGAGTTTACCGAACCCCCTGCCGGCTGTCTTCACCATGAACGGTCTTACACCATCCCGCAACCCCCTTTTATTACCCTTTGACTAGCGAAGAAAGCGTAGCCGCCACTTAGCTGGATTTTCATCTTTCACTTGAATTCTTCAACCGCTGGACAAAGCATGACCCTGAACACATCCATTCCTGACCCCTATGCTCCTGTCGTTAGTAGTTATAGAGATTCTGGACAAGTTACCCCCCCCCCCACCATTCACCGCAACATTACAAATTCCCTATAGGCTGTGGGGGCACCTTATAAACGTAACCCCACTAATACTCCTTGTCTGCCACCACTTACCAATTTCTCCAAGGTTAAATTAAGTGAGCTAGATTTGCTCGCCTCCACACGGTTAGAGACTAATTTGGAGGGTTACGAATGTTACGCAATCAAGGCTGCAGTGGTAAAAACGTTTTACTTTTTCTGAGCCCAAGTCCGGCAATATTGGGAGGCGCCGGTCCGTATGGACCCTGCTCTGTGCATAAAACTCATACAAACCCAGCGGGCTCCGAATAACGATACGTTGCACCCGTTGTCTTGGAATCTTTGGGGTACCCAGCGTGTGCCCAGTGCCGAATACTATTGGTGCACCGTGCATACGATGTTTTCCACAAACTATTACTTCCAGCGAACACAGGCTTTCTATTCATAACGTTGGTGAGGTACGCGCGGCGGACTCCAATATTGCACGCATGACTCTATACACGGACAGTTTCGCCATAACAACTCGGGGTGTTCTGTTGTGGGACGAGAATCTTCATTCCATTGGTTGGAACATTAAATGTGAGTGCTACCTATCTACTTACTAATGCATTATCAGTGAATTGTTGAATTGCAATAAACCATTTCGCCGATAAGCCCCAAGCCAAGATGTGTATGGGGTAACATCTTCCGGGAATACCTACGTGATTCTCCCCAACCGTGGTATGATACAAATGTTGTTGGAAACGTCACCCCAAAATGGGAGCGGGTGGTTCCGATGTTCCAAGTGGGGAATGCCGCCAGGTCTGCCCAAAATGTCTGCAACAAGAGCAATATATCAGAGTACAAACATTGGCAGGAACTACTTGTTGAAAATATGTAATCAATGTACCATGAGTAGTCGACATTTAGAACAGATGCAATTTAAGCTTCGTGTGAAATAATTAACTTTAATGACATTCGTTAGATAAGTTGCTCCAGCTGAGTTAGTTCCCATGAATTATGCAAGTATGAATCATACATATGCATTCTATATGTGTAATAGATGACATCATGTCCTTAGTATACATTCAACGCTTTCATGATCAAAGAAATCAGCCTTACTGTGTGCAATACTCAGTTCTGAGGTAAATAGTAACTTTATTCTCAACACGTTATCAGCACGGAGCTAAGACCGTTGTTATAAAAGCAAAGTCGAAAGCACCGATCTGGAAGTACAGCAGTAAGCAGAAAGTCCAGCAGGGTCCGGGGCGTCGATCCCGGTAATGCAGTAAAGGACTCATGACTTTGACCAAAGTCCAAAGCCGTTTTTGATTACTCCGCAAACGAGTATCAAATCAGAGCTGCCAGTTCAGCAGCAGACAGGTCTTGATTTAAGCCCGGTGTGACGATCCCGGTTGTGACCTGTGACGCTCTTTGATCACTCTGTAAACGAGTATCAAATCAAAGCTGCAAGCCCAGCAGCAGTTAGGTTTCGTATTAAGTCCGGTGTGACGATCCCGGTTGTGACCAGTGCCGTTTTGATTACTCTGTAAAAGAGAATCAAATCAGAACTGCTAGTTCAGCAGCAGTAAGGTCTTGTTTTACGCCCGGTTGTGACTTCCACAGGGGCTTCTACCAGTACTACAACTACCATCGACTGTCCAGCTGGAACTGTTAGAGAAGCACCGAGCATATGCAGTTAGAAAAGTTCGCAAAAAAAGTAAATAAGAAATTACAGAATTAAAACAGAAAACAAATTGTCATATTTGTAGAAAAAAGGGGCATCGGAAAAGCGAGTGTCCTCAAAAGGACAAGAAAAACCAGAATCCGACTAGAAAAGCCTATATGGCTAACGGCCACTCGAGTCAAGTGGAATCAGGTATATGGATAAATGACTCGGGAGCTACTGGACACTATTGAATTGGAAGGTTAGATTGGTTTGCAAGATATAGTAAACACCCAGAACCTATCCCAATCGAACTAGCAGATAATTCCATCGTAAACGCGGAAGGCATTGGCAGAGTGAATGTCCTTGCACTCATTCGAGGTGAATGGCAAATAATAGAGATCCATGACGTGGAGTGTATTCGCGGAGCAGTTAGCCTTTTCTCTGAAAATCTCAAGTTAACAAGATGTTATGAAATAAGAAACAACCGGCGTGGGTCAAGAATTAAGTACTACCTTAACGGTGTGCCGGACATCCAAGCTGAAATACGAGACGGCATTCAGGTTATGCTTTTGAAACGAATTGTAAACAAGGCCTTTTATATCAAGAAAAATCTAATCAGAAAGAGCCTGGATCCAAGGAAGCACTGTGGCATCAGCGTTTGGGACAAATAAACGCAAAGTTTCTGAAAAAAAAACGCAGAGTCAGGCGCTGTGTACAGTTTAGAAGATTGAAAGTTTGAAGAATTGTGACATTGGTATCCAGACTAAGACCAAGCGAGAGAGTTACAAGTCCGTGTAAGATTAAGCCAATCCAATATGATGCTTACGTATGGTCATGGAACTGGGCATGAGATGAGCCCGTGTGTAACACAATATTACAGTGCTAGATGTATGTTTACACAGCCTCTGGACTCGTGTTCATCTCTAGAGTCTAGATTAGAGTCTTAGACTAATGTTATTGTATGTAGCTGAGGTACATCTCGGTACCTCAATGAGCCCTATATAAGACGCGTCGATTCTGTAATAAATTACCAGTCAC
>JAQFYT010002318.1:0-13262 GCA_034694925.1 Ceratophysella denticulata | reverse complement strand
GTCCTAAAAACCCGAAATATGCAAAATATGTCAAAATATGCTTCTGCCAGGGGGGTCACGGGGTCATGACCCGTTCACATCCGAAGTCTCGCTTCGATTGGGACAAAATTGCAAAAGTTGTTTTTGCCTACATATTACGTCTCTGCTTATTACGTTTTACTGGAAAAACTGGCTTCGTGCACATTGAAGAATTGGTATTGTTATATCTTAACCAGGCATCAAATTTGGAATACCATTTCCTATCCTTGATTAAATCTGTTCTATGTAGTTTTTTACACAAATTACACCAAAAATCAGGTATACCCTCAGGTAAAAATCCTGTCCCCAGCCTATAGTTCCAGGTACTGTGAACTAGACTAAAATGCTTCATCCACGAGAAGTACTTCAAGTATTCTTCTGGATGCTTGTCCAGATAAAGGAGATACTTGGCAAGGGCCGCAGGGGATTCAAAATCTCGGACGTCAATATACGAGCCATTTGGTGCTATTTCAGCATAGGGCCCAGAACCGTACACCACTGGAACCATACCGTTGAGCATGGGTTCGAAGAACTTCTCCGTAACGTACTCCTTGCAAAGAGAATTTTCGAATGACAACCAAAACTTGTATTTCTTAGCTAGAATCGGGTAGCAATTAATCCCAACTTTACAGGTGAGATTCCCACATCTGCCATAGTGATCCAACGGTGCAAATTTCCGGAATTCAGCAATATATTTCTCTCGTTGACTCGGTGCTCGACAGCGATTGATCATGGCTGCCACGAGTCGTTTTCCTTTTATTGATGCTACTGTTGGAATAACATGTACAGGGCCTTGGTTAGGTTTCAAGGCTTCCAATCGATTGGCAGGCAAGGGCAAGTCCGAATCCCTTCGATATGTAAACGTCCAATTGAACTGGTTGTCGTAGACGGACATTTTGTGTGATGTTGTCCAAAGACCGGGTGGTTCGAGTAAACCGACTATTCGAATCTGATTTTGCAGAGCTGGTCCCCGCGGCGGTATTTTAATATGATGTTGATTGAGGCTAATTGGTGAAAAGATCACTGCATGACTTCGGTTAAGATCGTTTTTGTTTGCAGTTGCACGACACTTGAATGGACATGTTGAGAAATTGGCACTCCAGATCGGGTTCATTCCTACGTACCATCTTGAGTACATCAATATTAGCTTTTCATCTCCAGCGATGTTCGTATACCTTAAGATAACCAAGCAAAAATATTGTTAAGGTACATCTCATTGCGGCAAAGATAATTTGAATACTGCAATGCTAAGAAGATGATTAGATTGACTCGGTACACAGTTTGCTATCACAGCAATGACGTGTCAGACGTATAATTTATTTGTTTAATAGTGACATGCTGCGGTAAATACTATACTATACTTACGATTTCGAAGAATTTGTGACCTTGCCCACATCGACTGATCCAACGTAGTTAACGAGTCTGTAATAAAAACTTATTCATTAACATAGTAGTATTCCCAATCAAACATTTAATATCAGTTGCCATTTACAAAAATGGTCAACTATAAATACAGCCTAAAATAATTTTGGTTCCCTTACCTTACCCAATGATTTCTAGCAGCTTCAAAGGCATTTGAAATCCGCCCTGATGGTGGACTTGGACTATCCGGTTCATTTTCGTACAGTAGCCAATAACTCATTGTGCTGAACACTATTAGCGATACCATAACCACGCGAAGACGAAGACCGCTGGATTGAGTATAGGACTCTAGTAATGAAGAAATCAAATACGAAATCATTTTATTCTGAAATTAAATCGAAAACTATCATAACCTATCTGTATACCTCAAACAATTACAAATGAAGCCTATCGAGAAAGTCGATGCCAGCGGACATGGCCTAAGTTTCTGTCCATGTCGCTTTCTAGTACATAGCACAAACCTTGAAATCCGCACAATGTTCATCGTTTAACCTTGGCGATTATGGCTTATTCATATTCAGAAATTTAAATAATAATACATTCTAATTTCTTGTACAATTAAACAAATGAATTGAGTGGCATGCACTTTGCAATTACGAGGTTCAAGAAAATAATCAAATACATTTATTGACAATCACACACAGCTCACCGACGCAATATTTGTAAAAATCTCTATCAATTGGCAAGGCCTTCCTCCGGACGAATACAGGAACTTGAAAATTTAGCTTATCTAATGGCCACAAAACATCATAAAATCACCACATAGATGTAGTACCTACGTAATATTTAACAAACTTGATGAAAGATTTGTTTCCAGGCTGAGCAAAATAAGCTTGTCAGCAGATAGGTAATGATAACAAACAGTGAATGATTAATGACCCAGATCGCTCGGTTTGCCAAATGTAAATTCAAGTGCACACAGGAAATGCTCGGTTCATTTCTTTCTGAATCGGAATTCGACAACCCCACTGTAATATTTCTAACATGAGTACCTATTTCTTGTTTGCTGTTCAACATTGAGCACAATAATTGTAACAAAATACTTTATTGAGTATTGCCAAAAATCTTGTCGTTGATATTACGGACTTTTTAATATTTCGTACGTTTATGGCGGTGTGAATGCATATTTCTATATGTGCCAAACTCGGATAGGATCCGGTGCCAAATACTATGTTTACAAATATTTGACAAGTGTTTGTGTACATAATAGAGAACACCAAATCAATAGGCTGTCAATGGATAAGAATCTCGTGAACAACAAGACATCCAAGGCGTGAAATGCCGAAATACGCTATGGATCATCAATCATCACTGATGATTCCTTCTAGAATTTCAGTAGACACACACGCGTATTTACCATAAGATAAAATACGCTAATGCAATGCGCAATAGAGTATTTACGAGGAAGAAATTCCTTGAAGGTTCTGTATACAATTACAGTAAAACCTCATCATTTTGACCATAACTATGAATTAAATCTACCAAAAAGTCCAACTCGGTATTTGGTAATTGCCCTTATTACCAGATATAACGATTTAAATACAAATATATACATAGACATTACATACATATACACGTACAATAGCAAATACGAACTCGAGCTCTTAAACCCGAATGTATTTATCGGTACGCGTAACGTTGTTGTCTTGAAAAGTTTTTTAAGAACCTAATATAAAAGCTTTCTCAAAAATTGGCACCGATCAAGGCTTTACAGTGAGCACCAGACCCAAACAATGTAAAATGCAAGCTGTCGTTTCTTGTGTTCTTCAGACTTTCGACTACTACTCTTATTATACTGGTTTGACCATGTTAATCAACATCAAATAGTACATGCATATATACAAAATAAAGAATGGATTCTTTATATGTTTCGTACGGAGCCAAAACAGAGATTAGGCAATAGGTTCAATTGTTAATTATACAGGATCGACGGATCTACTGTGCGTTGTACATACGTGTGATTTTACGTTATACGAAAGTAACAGATCGGTTTCAAATCAAGGTTAAAATTGAAGCATTGTTAATTATACGCAGCAGATTTTCAGGGTCGTTAGCTCGTGTTATTTATTAACCCTGTCGTCCTTGTTAAACCGAACGCGAACCCGATCCCAGAGCAGAATCCTCGGAACTGAATAAATCAGTCTTGACGGCATGTGGCCTACCGCGTTTTGAGTATCCTATATACCTATATACTATATAGGTACAATAGGCTGTCCCGATAATTAAGAACCTAACCTGACTTTTTGGAACCTAACCTGACTTTTTGGAACCTAACCTCACTGGAGTTAGGGACACACGTGCTGATGATACCGAATTTAATTTTATATCAGAATCAGTGTCCACGATGTCAATATTACAGTATCTGACTTTGCTGAAGTACAAAGCTTTACCAACCATTCTGAGAGTTTACAATTTACATAACAGAGATATTACGACATGTATTATTATTTGTGTCCCTTATGAAATTAAAAAGTAGAAACGCCGCGTGCACAAACCGAGCATATTTTTGAATCCCTGCAATCGTCAGTACTTATCTCAACATCATTAATCACAGGCATTATTACGGACAGCTGGATTACATTATATTACGAAATAAATGATCAGTTAAGTCCAAAGTCATGTACTACATTACTATTATAGCGTCGGTCCACGTTTCCCGTTATTCTCTATGACGACAATAATTCTAGGCTGTTGCTCATCTGCTACCTTCTTACAGTACAAACTCAGAAGATCCTTGGTCTTGATTCACAAAATATTCTATTTATATAAATAAATACGCCGGAGATCTTCAGTCTGATTAATAAGAAGAATCCCTCCATGAATCAGGAATAAAACAAAGTACCTAATACGAAGCAAATGAAAAAATGTCAAGTATAGCTTGGTTTATTTCGCAAGGAAATCTATTTTTAGGATTTTTTGGATACATATGCATGGTGGGGAATGTTGATACATCCATCTGCTGTACTGAAAATTATTTCCAAGCTAAAAGCTTATCTCCTGTCGCTTCAGCCTAAAATTCTAAAAACCCATGTAGTAATATTCAATTGGCAACAACTCGCATCACATGAAGAGAATCTTTATACGTAATGCTCTGAGTCTTCCTGGATTCTTCGGATTTGTCTCGGAGCCGTCGGGTTAGTCAGCCCAGCCGCCTGAAGCTCTGAAGCCTTGGCTCATTTCTCCAAATTTTATTCGGACAATTAGAGTTTGGGTTAGCTTTGAGCTGTAGCACATACGGAGTCAAGTCAAGAATATAAAAGATAATCATCAATGCAAGCAAAAGTTATTATTCCAACTCTATTTGTGGCATGAATGTCGTTCTTTGTTAAGGTGTCACTCCGAGTTTGACTGTGGACGGATTCAGAAGTTTACAGGGTTCGGGACTATTTTGAAACACATATTCTACAGTTCCAAATTAATTAAGAACAATAAGCATAAGCATTCGAGCTATAATAATGGCTCAGAATTTAGAAGCCAAAGGAGCTGTGCGGAAAGGGAAAGCAGGTGAGTGAGCACGTACGGTAGTTCGTATTGTATAAGTATTTTCATATCGACGCTAGAAATATTTACCTATGCAAGTTTTTGACTTTAAATATTTATTAACTATGTATTTCGATTTGTGACTTTTAACGTTGCGATACATAATATTTCGCAATTGATCATGAGAATGATATCGAAAGCTTCACCTTGTTAATTGATAGGAATCCATCTTTGTGCATGATTCATGATTCAAACTAAATACATTATGTGTACAAAACTTATACATAGTAAAATTTGTTACAACCAGAAACCATGAAGCCAAAAACCACGAAAAACTTTATTTCCATAACCTAACCTAACCTTGTTTAAACCTAACCTAACCTCAAAATAATAATCTCACAGTGTCGTAGGTATTTACTTCACGTCCAAATTAGCTTTTGAAGTCATTCAAACCTAACAACTTGAAATACTGTATGTAGCAAAGCATTGTTTAGCGGTTTTTGGCCTCGCAGTTATTGGTTGATACGAGTGAAATTATGTAATTTTCTAATCAAATAATGAATTTGATGTTGACTGATTATGTTTTATATATCTCTATACGTATCTGGCTTTAATAAAAGTTTGAATCCGCGGAATTTTTCTTATCCGCTGCGGGCGAGATTCCCGCCGATTCAAACTTTTAAGTTGATACATCAATGAGGTTATTAAGTTCTCTAAAAGAAAAACCATGTCTACAACGCACAGTAGTGTCCTAACTCGAGCCTGCGTTTCTTTATCTATGTACAGTATGATGTATATACAGTCATAATTCAGCGCATGAGAATTACCATTATTGTTGCCACTTGTGTCTGGCTGCTGAGAAGACTTGCTTTATTTCATTATATTTCAATGTTAATATTCATGTGCACCTTTCCAGCTGAATGGAACACTTTCGTGATCACAGCATTGGAAGACATTGAAGGAGCCCTGGGCGGAATCGTGGTTGGGTTTGACGGAACATCGAAACCCAAGTTGGAATTCGAATATGAAACTCAGAAAGTAATTGTAAAATATTGGCCCGAGCTGCCTGGACCTTATCGACTTGAAATCCAGAAAGGTGGACGTGATATTCCTGGAAGTCCTTTCAAAGTCAAGATTTCTCCCAGTCATGAAGCTGACCCGGATAAGATTCGTGTGTCTGGTCCAGGACTAACCAAAGCCAAACCCAATACTGGCAATGAAATCACTGTAGACGTTGCCGAGGCGTATATTGTTGGTAAATCAGTAATTTGACCTAGATGGAAGTTTACAACTATGAATGATGAATGATAATACCCTAAATTTGTTTGGACATCGTTCCAGGAAAACTAAAGGCTTACATGTCTGGTAAGACATTTCCTATGAGAAAATACGGGAAACCAGACATATACGTGGACGATGACACACCAGGCGTTCATCAAGTAAAATTTGTACCCAAATTTGCCGGAGATTTCAAACTCTTCCTGGAATTTGATAAATTAAAGGTTCCTGGAAGTCCTTTTACAATCAACGTGCAAGATCCGAATGGTCCACCAGTGCCAGAAAAATGGCCGGTACGATGCACGCCAAAAAGAGTTCTATTCTCAACCCCGCAACCGCAACAGGTCTCCATCACGGTCACCCCGTGTCAGTAGTTGTGCAATTACTTACCGAATTTACATACTTAGATCTATCAACCAATAGATATATTATGTTACACCCTCTAATAACCTAGGTATTTAGATTTCCAACGTTAGTTTTGTCAAGCTCGAATAAGAACTAAATTAAATACTATGACCCTGACCTGAAGTAATTCACAAATATCTATATTCTTTCAGTTGAATAGGAATTTGGAATTCGAAATCGTCTTCAAGACGCATGTAATTTGTATAGTTATAGCTAATATATACCTACATACAATATGCAAGCCCATCCATTACACAAATTTGCCCAACTTGCTCGCCAAAATTAACTGAAAATAAACCTGTGCTGAAGAATACAAAATATAATAATACCGTATTTGATTATTATGAGCGCTTGTGCCATGAATTAATCATCATTGTAAATCCACATTCAGCAAAACGTATCTTTCAATTGAATTCCGAATTAGTTACGAATAGGATCTTATCCATAAAATATGCTATAGGCACATAGAAAAGTGCAGTACCGTGACACGTACAGAATCTTAGCATTGCACGGTTAACAAATAGTCCCTATCGTTACAGACGAACTTCCGATTTCTTTATTTGCAAATGATTGTTATATAGCTGAAACTACCTAAATAAATGAACTATTATAATGTTAATACGCTGCTGTCGAATAGGATGCACCAAGTTATTAAGTAAACGTTTACATTCCAACGCGTGCACTTGCACAGATACTGCACAATCTATGGCATATTGTATAAATATAAGTGAAGAAACAATTCTTGTTTTCATTTTCTCTGACGGCATGACTGAGGAATTAAATTCGAATTACGTCAATTAAGGATTCTTTTGTACTTGTAGTTTGTAATTATAGCTGTAAAGATGTGTCATATCGCATGATTCTGGGACGTTGGATGCGCTTTATTGTTCTTTTTACATTTCACTGGTCTGGTAATGACATTTTTCTCTATAAACAACGACTGTAGTAATCGGAAAGGATTTCTAATCTTAGAGAAAGAGAAACTATGAAGAACAGAAAGATTTCATTTTTCACACATGCATAAAATTAATATTCTGATATTAGGAGGCACGCAGATATGCTATGTTAGTCTTTTTTTTTCGTACTCCGTTCACTTTTGTTTTTCAGAGAAGCTCTGATTCAGATTCAGATTTAATATTTTTACTCCTCTTTCTGCATTTGACTTAGGCTTCAGTGACACACAATTATTCTAAACAGTCAGAAACAGATCGTGTAGTAGGAATAAAGCTGTAACAATCTGAAAAGTGAAACTTTTAGTATGAGTTTCATGCATGAAGAGGACGGGCATCAACTCTTCCTATTCGTAAAATCTTTAATCGCGAGACCATGAACAGATTTATCGACAGGATCCTTCCTTATTTGTTAAGAAGCTCTTTGATTTTAATCACAGAATGTAAATGACAGCAGAAATTACAGGCAAACATTTATATTTAATTATTTTATTTCAATTTTGGGTTGTTTTTAGAAGTATGCATACATATGTCTTTTCACAGAAATTCATTGGGCGCCACGGCTTTTTAAATCGATTTTTATGCGCTGTGTCTTATGCAGCAATGTTTTCTTTTGCAGTGCTATCAGGATTGATTTTGTGCTGAATTTATTTGCATATTCGCCGTTAAAAATTCAATATTAGGCACATTTTTGAGCAAAGCTGTTCTCGACAAAACAAAACGTATCTGTGAATTTAACGTGTTACTTATTTCGGTCTACTTTCCTCGAGGGTGAACAGAATTGGGTGATTTACTTCTTCACTTGAGTGAGCAAAAGAACAAAATAAGAATCAGTCAACATAATTGACAGCTTAGCATTTGGCATCAGATTAGCAAAATAGCCCATACCACCCCTTGCGTTCTTGTAAAGCTTGAAGAACTAAAATTAAGCTAAATAATATACTACAAAAGGAAGATGGTTTGTGGCATCTCTAATCTCAAACCATGAAATCTGCTGCACACGATCCTGCCTAATAAAATAAAGGTCCCTGATATCTGTCTGTACTTACGTCTGCCTGTACTTTAGACGGAATAACACTCTGTGGCAACAGAGCTTGAAGTGAGGATTCGAAGATGCAGAAAAGCTCTATGTTAGCTTGAAATGAAAATTGAAGGGACTCCAAAAGGAGAATCCTATTGTTAAGATAATAAGTGAACGTCGTCTTCATTCGTTTTCGTTTCCCAAAAGTTCCAACTTCCCGATGAGTCTCTTCAACCATCCAAACCTATTTCCCTCAGTCGTCTTCCAACACCCAAACTACTTGGAGCCATAGTCAAAATACTACAAATTAATATCAAGGATATTCAAAAGCTTCTTCATAGATACAGATACATAATTTTAGTTCTGTGCAATTAGGATTAAGGTTATAGGGATGAAGCCGATTTTCACAATTGCGGTTTTAGCAGGTACGTTTTAACCGGGGCATTATTTACATAAAAATCCTTGTGTAAATTGTATTTCAGGAATTCGGATAATCGGTTGATTACAACATATTTCACAGAGTTTTAATTGACACATGTACTGGGTATTTATCAGAATCTCACTTAGCCCAACCTTAATGCATCATGCGTTCAAATCAAGGTCCAGCATTGCTTAACGATTGCTGGATCATCTTCGGCGGTTAAGATGTACCTTAAGTGCAGATATTTTGATTTAAGAAGTTATGTAACGCTAAGTACAATTTTTAATGAAACTTCACATAATTTGATAATGTATTTGCTTGAATTTCTGACATAATCTTAACCTATCGACCCACCTACCGACTTAATTAAATAACGTAAAAACAGCATCCCTTACTTACAGCATTTAACTCTCTGACAATTTATGCTAACTATACATTAACACTATGTAACACATTTCATCAAGATTTCATAATCCGCTTATGCAATGGCTACATAAATAATTTGAATATTTCACCCTCATTAGCACGCCAGCCAGACGAGTACGAGTTACCTATAAAGACCCTCATTTGCATTTTTTTGCATTAAACGCATTGGAATGTGGACCTTTCAAGAAGTGGGAAGATGCACTGCGAGTTGGTTTTTATGTATTGTTGATTGTTCAGAGAGATATATTCATGTAGTCTGTCCACATACCTAACTCAACTTTTTACAAGTGTCTGTATTTTTTGTATGTGTGCTCCCCTGGCTGCAATTGCATCTTCTTCATCTTGATTGCGTGCAGTTTGGCTATTATAGTTCTAATCTCTCAGTTCATCCATATAGCCTTCACTCTATCAAGATAGGATTGAAAGTAAAAGTTTGGGTTTGGTTTTGGTTTCGTGTATATTTTTTTGTGTACCACGTCGACGTCGTACAGATATTCGTGTGTGTGTCTGATTTTGATTGTTTCGTTCGCATAATAACATTATGCATGCATATTTGTCTCAGGAATGTTGAATATTGAATACTGAATTTATAACAGCATAGGCATGTTATATGCGATTGGGGGATCGCGTACGGTTTTCCTAACTTAACCCCCTTGTCTATTATCTGATTTCAAGTTAGGTTAGGGCAAGCGTAAGCGATCCCCTGATCGCATAATTACACGTATGCCACAATACACAATTAAAGCAGCCAAAATCTCGTGATTGTGATTCATATTGTTATTTAGGCATGTAGACTTATGGCATGCTGTGCTTGCTCTCTCCTCTCCAGCTATATGCCGAAGGAAAAACAATCTAATACATCTCACTTTCACTTTCTTGTTATTCTTATGCTAATTCCCTAGTCAGTTGTCGAGCATTTGTTTCATAATGCCCAAGCCCATAGTCAGCACAGGTCATAACTTATAACATTTGTAACTTGTTTAGGAAGTATTGCTTGATACGAAGGCGTTAGCATTTTGGCAGTTCAGCAGTTGCTTTACACACGCTTCCTCTTCCTTTCATCGTGCATTTATTCTACGCTTGAACGCATATGGATTATTGCTTCATTGATTTTCCCATTTCCCTGATATGTATATAATATGGACAGTTATCAATAAATCAAGTCAAAGGAACTTTCATGAATTAACTATAGGTATAGTCCACGACATGATTCACTTTCTTCCTGACTCGGTTTCTGTTTAATTAAATGGAGCTGTGAGGGAAATAAATGACTACCGCAGAGATTTTGGTGCTCTGCTCGCTCAGAGGCATGCTGCGTATATTGCGCAAGCATTGAGCGAAATGAATAGTTAGTACACACATAATGACAATAACTAACGTGGCATTCCTTAGCACTACGCCTGTGGTACTTCATTTAAACAATTGAGGGCATCGGGAGATTTAATAACTGTCATGGGATGGGGCCATGGGCTGAGTGCCTCGGGAAGAATTGAATCGTTTATCCCATCTCAATTATTATTATTGTAATGTACTGGTCAGTTGAGAAAAACACGTTGCGTTGTTGTAAGCTGATTTATGAATGGGGAAGGTTCAACGTGTCAGGAAGCCTGAATAAAGGGTTGTATATATATTTTTAATGGAGAGATCTGATGAAACATTGAAGACGAAGGTTTGTTAACTCTTTCGTGTAACGTTAACGTGTAACACTGAAAATTTCATTGTGGAAGTTCCGTTATCTTGCTAATAGCTCGAGTTTGAATTTTTCAGCAATGTCGAAATCATTGAAATATAGATAATTCAAATTAAAAATCCTTAAAAGTTGGAAACACCCACTGAATTGGTACTGCTAGCCTCAGGCCCCAAACATGCTTAAATCACGGGACATTTCGATCAGCAGCCAAAATTATTGTTAATAAGATAGTTCGAAGTCCGCACGACCGGCAGACAACTGGGCTAAACCTTAAAAGTAGTTTCAATATGTATCATCACAAATGAACCTTTTAATTAATCCAAACTAACAAATTTGTTTAATTTCGACCATAATTATTGGAACAGGAATAATAGCTTATGCCTCGGCAGCTGGAGATGCCTGTAAGAGTAAAAGCCGTACTGTGGCTCACGAACGTTTCTGTGACAAGTACTACGTTTGCGTGGGAGAAAAGTCTGTAGTGCGGGACTGTCCAAATGGGCTTGTGTACATGGGTGGGCGCGGAGGCTCGTCCCATTTTGGCCAGTGCGAGTACAATCATAATGTTGATTGCAGCGGCCGACCGGAACGAAGTAAATTGTAGTTAATTTACATTGCACTTCTTTGACCCCTTCTTTTCTCTCTTTTGGTATCACCTGTAGTATTCGCTGTAGTCCCTTCCTATGGCCAGCAACAGACTGGGGCCAAGCGCCAGGATCAGAGTAATCCCTGTGACGCTAAGGGAAAGGTCGTCAGTGACGTGACCTACTGTGACCGATATTGGGAGTGCGTGAACGGACAGCCGGAATTAGTATGCCATATATACCTATAGAATTTATGTACCTTGTAATTATTGTACCCTTATGCACATGTACTGTACTGTAACCCTTATACTTTCCTGGTCTGTGTAGTACGACTGTCCCAATGGTTTAGCCTTTGCTGGGCGAAACCGCGGCGTGGCAGATGGATGTGACTATCCATGGAGAGGAAACTACTGCGAGGGCAAGCAGTTGGCCAGTAAGCCTTGTACTCAAAATGGCGTTCTATTGAAATTTTAGTGCTTTCTTGATTCCTTGTACAAATACACTCTGTCCACAATAGTCGTTAATATACCTGCTTCTGTGTTGAGTTTCTCTATGGATCTTAATGTAAAATTTACGCTATGCTTCAGATCCACCAATTTCAACAGAACATTGTGACTGGCTGTATGGGATTTTCGGTCATGAGACCAGCTGTACTCGATATTGGACGTGTTGGAATGGAACTTCAACGGAACAGCTCTGTATTGGTGGACTTTTGTACAATGAGGAAACGCATGCCTGCGATTGGCCTGAAAATGTTCCAGGCTGTCAAAAGCATCGTAAGTTTTGAATTTGAATTGTTTCAAGAATTGCGACCAATTATTGATAACCGATACCTGTTTCGGTTTCAGCCCTCTGTAAGGATGACCCGAACGGAAACGTTCCGCTAGGAAAATCCTGTAACCGATACTGGAACTGTCAGGGTGGTTACCCACGGCTTCAACGATGCCCCGCCATGTTGGTATTTGACAAACGGTCATTTCGATGCGTGGTCCCACCGACCGAAGACTGTGACATTCCTTCAACGACCCCGCCACCACCAGAAGAGCAAGAAGAAGAACAACGCCCCGCACCGAGACCCAGCCAATCCCGTCAACAGAACCAGCAGGTCCGCCCCCAACAACAACAGCAACAACAACAACAATCCAGACCCCAGCAACAACAACAACAGCAGAGACCGCAACAACAACCTCAACAACAGCAACAACCCCAGAATGACTTTGGGGGTGCACGACAAATCCAGTTTCCGGAACAAGCCCGATCTCCTGCTCAGCAACAACAGCAACGCCAGTAACCTCATTAGTTGAAATATACTAATTACTATCTATTTATCATCACTCATTATAACAGTTCTAGAAGTTAATTGAAGAAAAAAGAACAGACCTGCTGCCGTCACCAAAGTTTAAAAAAAAAAACAGTACAATCTCAGCTCTAGCATGGGGAATAAGAATGTCAAAGGACTCAGACAAATACCATAGAATCAATTCACATAATTGTTCCTTCATTATTGCTATATATTCGAATTTTTTTATAGTATTTTATAGGAAAAGTGTTTTATAATAAAAAATATAAA
>JAQFYT010002317.1:0-13264 GCA_034694925.1 Ceratophysella denticulata | reverse complement strand
AATGTACGCATCAAGGGCTTTCCAACGCCGTATCGCTCATTGAAATCGGTGAGGAGTCCCTATACTAGGATTATACCTAAGATTCTTTTAATAACTACTTAATATTTTATTCCTTTAACAGGGTATAATAAATAATCACAAATATTCTCGTTTCTAGTGTCAAATGAATTAATCGCAATTATCCTATGCTAAGCAGCGCTTGTTCCCTAATCACCTTACCTACATCTGCAACAAACTTTCTCGTTTCTAGTGTCGTATCATTTGAGTCTCAATCATTCAATGCTAAGCAATGCTAGTTTCGTAATCACTTTATCTAAATCTGAAATAAAATTCCTCATTTCTAGTGTCGTATTATTGAAGTCGTAACCATCATATGTTAAGCAATGCCCGTTCATTTTATCCACATCTATAACAATTATTGTCGTATTAATTGAGTCGTATTAATCTTATGTTAAGCAATTTGTAGTGCCTTATCACTTATCCACATCTGTAACAATTGGCCTAGTTTCTAGCAAACACAATTGCGCTTCAAAAATCGCATAAAGAGTACCATAATGCCAAACTAAAGTCAATGTCATGTTGTCAGTAACCTTCTGGTCCCAAGGTTCCGCAAGGCAGGTTTTCTACTTCGGATAGGTATAGTATAATTGCTGATACTTGACGACGGCTCGTTATTGCTTTCAGCATTTTAGTCAATCTGTTGTCTACCGTACAATACTCATCTTGTGAGTTAATCCTTTTATACATAGATACGAAAATAAATAAGGTCTGTACGTTTGGATGTTAGGAATTATAAAATTATTTGCGCTCATCCTAGTACACGGTTCCTTTTTTATTTGTGTGGATCAATTATAAGGAAGGTAACCTATATTACATTGTCTTACTAATATAGTAGTAGTAAATCGATTTACTTGTTTTTCAGTTCTTTTTTTGTGCACTAATTGTAAAATACTAAAATAAAATTACTCAATGTTTTGTGCATGGATTTTTTAGCGTGGTTTATTCACAATGCATTTTTGTGGAACGCTGCTTCTGACGTTGGTCGGCTTGATTGCCGCGTTACCCGATCGAAACAGGCAAGTTGTGAACAACAACTCCAAAGTTGATCAACCGTATACACTCGTTTACAAATGGAAGGAATTGGATATACAATACGGTTCCCCTGCAGAGAGAGCAGAGGC
Organism: Ceratophysella denticulata; assembly: GCA_034694925.1. Lineage (NCBI taxonomy): Eukaryota > Metazoa > Arthropoda > Collembola > Poduromorpha > Hypogastruridae > Ceratophysella > Ceratophysella denticulata. The sequence goes on along the minus strand of JAQFYT010002317.1, from coordinate 12,083 downwards.
AATCAAATCCGGCGACTTCGTCCCCGAAAACAATATTCCGATTGGAATGAAGGTTCATATGAATCGAATGTTCTTCTCGCTACCAAGATTTCGATCCGGCGTCCCTTCCACTCTTAACTACGTAAATTACGAGGAAACAGCCATGAACGCTTCAAGCCCAGTTCTCATACCATTTCCAGACTGGGAACATCAAAAATTAGGAAATTGCGTTGCATTTCAGTCCGTGCATTCCATGGAGGTTGATCAATTTGACAGACTCTGGATCATTGATACCGGAAGGAATCCAGCGAGTACAGATACACCGACGTGTAAGCCGAAACTGGTGATTATGGATTTGAAAACAAACAACATTGTGTCAACGCACGAATTTCAACCGGAAGTTGTTTCACCTACTGCCGGGTATTTGAACGATATTGTGGTCGCATGTACGGAACCGAAGTCTTGTTATGCTTATATAACGAACTCGGGACAGTATCTTTTAACAGTATTCAACTTGGCCGAGAATAAGTCATGGAGTTTGTCCCACTCGTCAATGATTCCGGATCCTAGTGCCAGCAATGTAACTATTTTGGGTAAGGCAGTGTTTTTGCCAAAATATCACATTTAAAATCAAGATATTTAATCGCGATAAGTCAAACTAGAGCAGCATAAATATCGAGTTTACATTTTCGCATTTTCGTAAAAAAAAATTAGGCAAAATTAGATTTGGGATTTGATTTCGGAAATCCATTGAAACAACTCTTCATTTAAGCGTAAAAATTTAAAAATATCGCTTTTTGTTGTATTTCACGTAGTTTTATGTTAGACTGGCAGGAAAATTGTAGATGATTGAATTAATAGGCGTCCCAATAAATATAATTATTTAGAAGCGTTGGAACTGTCAATGCCTATTGATACGCTGGCGTCTCTATTTTGAATTTGTCTCAATAGTTATATAAAACAGTAAAAATTGTACATATGTGCTTTCAAGCAATCACACATATGACCAAAATACGTAACACTAATGGCCTCTATTTTCAAGGTAAACCTTATTCATTGGCCGGCGGCGGAATCAATGGGATCGGTCTATCCTCCATCGACTCAAATTTTGACACACTTTACTATACACCACAAAGCAGCTTCAAGCTTTTTTCAGTGAAAACGAAAGTACTGCAAGACTCGAGTTCAACCGTAACCGTGGGTCTGAAAGACGCAGACGTGAAATATCGTGGTACCAAGAAATCCCAAGCTGCTGGAATGATACTGGATGACATGGATCGAATGTATTTTACAGCTCTGAGCCAAAATTCGGTTAATTACTGGGATGCAACATTAGAAGAACTGAATTCATTAACTGAAATTGAATATATTCAGAGTGACGAAGACCTAGAATGGCCAGATACGTTTGGCTTTGATAATCACGGAGGCCTCCTCGTCACGAGTACAAAAGTTAATCGATTTAATTCAAATCAACTAATTCCGAATGAATACCAATACCGCGTTATGCGTGTGACCACTGGTACCCGATCTTACATGTTCACAAGTGCCGGGCACAACTTCCCTCCGGGTACTCTTTACGCGCCTGTTGCAATTGGGCTAGTAAATTTATTCATTCGTAGACAATAATTACGAGGATATATTGTGCACCAACTTCATTTAAACTCACATTTCTTCTTAGTTTAGTTACTCATCTTCAGTTAAATAAGATAATCCAGTGCTCATAGCTCTTTTTGAAAATAACACTGATTCACACTTTGTACATTATATGAAATCTCTTGAATACAACCATTTGGCCTCAAAGTGAAAGCTTGCTATTAATTTAATTATGTACAGGATGATGCATAACCTTTATTTTTCTTCCTAATTTATTCTTCTACAAATTGGCTACAGGTTAAATTACTCGTCCTTTCGCTTGAAATTGGTCTGCAACATTGAGAATATTTGAAATACAAAGCCAAACGCCTTAAAAACACATATTATATCGAAGTCAGGAAGTAAAAATCTACAGAAAGAAATGGACAAGACAGTCTTGTCAAGACAATGGATTTATAAAAAAAAGTCTATCCGAAATGTTTTTCATGGCCCAACGATATTGCTGCCGCTGCGCTGCCATGTATAATATGACATTTAGCATTTACAAGGAAAATCGGCGAAAAAAGCAAACAGACAGCAGTGGACAGCCTAGAAGATAGTTAGATCTTTTTAATCTGTTCTATACAACTGTAAAGCCTTACAAGAACTTGTGGCGGAGCGAAAGTAATTAACTTTAGATTCCAAAAATCCAGGTATGTATAGGTATTCCTCGGGTGCCAAGTGCTAGAAAGTGCCAACTGCTTCCACAACAACCAAAGCACATACCATACCACCCTGGAAAAGACATACCGCCAAATCAAAAAGTCTCTTCTGGAGTATTGTATGTATCTTGTCTTTCCTTTAATTTGGATTTCCTATTTTTTTTTAAACGGAGTGTAAAGTGTAACCATTTAAAGTATTAAACAAGATCGTTGACAATTTCCATTTGCAATGCCTCAAACCCCCGGAACTGGACAGGCCAGACAAAGAAGAAATAAAAATTCAAAAGTTGTACTTACTTCCGGTGGTTCAAATTCAAAAATCGGGCTTAGGGACCAGTTAGAAAAAAACAGTAGAATTAAGAAAATTTTATGGACTCTAGTGGGATTGACAGCAATAATTGTCCTCGCGAGTACAGCCTGGTACCTCACAAAAAATCAAGACGCATCAGAAAAACATGACCACTCTACAGATCCAGTCAGCAAAATTCTAAGAGACCAAGTGGATCAATGTGAAACGCTCCTCACGCTAGAAGTTCAGGTATTTGGCATTTTAAGGTTTATTGAAAATAGAAATAATATGGTTTCAAATTTGAAATGTTAAAGCAGATACTTGCTCTTATCGAATGCGATCGGGCACGGGTGGAAAATCTACCATGCGGACATGCGGAGCGCATGAAAAAATTTTGGCGAAACAAAAAAGAGAAAAAAAAGAAGGGGAAAAGGAAGGAAAAGGGAAAAGGAGAAGGGAAAAGGAGGAAGAAAAGGAGGAAAGAAAGAGAAAATTTTCACAAAATATTTGTAGTTTGTGGTTTACATTTCCTAAATTTTTGATTTTTGACTGGAATACGTTGGACAAGGAGAAGGAGAAAGGAAAGGAGGGGGAGAGAGGGGGAAGGAAAGAAAAAAGGAAAGGAGAAGAGAGAGAAGAGGAAAGGAAAGAAAAAAAGGAAAGAGGGGAAAAGGAAAGAAAAAGGAGAGGAGAGAGAAGAGGAAAGGAAAGAAAAAAGAGAAGGAGAGAGGGGGAAAAGGAAAGAAGGGGAGAGGGAGGAGGAAAAGAAAGAAAAAAAGAAGGAAGGAGGGGAAAAGGAAAGAAAAAGGAGAGGAGAGAGAAGAGGAAAGGAAAGAGAAGGAGAGAGGAGAAAAGGAAAGAAAGAAGGGAAGGAGGGGAGAGAGGAGAAAAGGAAAGAAAAAAAAAGGGAAGGAGGGGAGAGAGGAGGAAAAGAAAGAAAAAAGAGAAGGGAAGGATGGGAGAGGAAAGAAAAACGCAACGCCCAGTAATTTATTGGAATTTTTATTCAAGTTGTTTTTATAATCTTTTGCTCATGAATGCTCACTATTTCGGCGTTAGAAAAGTAGACCTGAAAAGACAATTCCTTGATTTTTTACGCATCTACTGTATATACAACCCAAAAATTTTTTGCGCGCAAAATTTACCCCCTCATACTCAATCTATTGGAAGTGTCTGATTTGTAGGTGTATCTTGCAGGGCGTATGTTTCTTGAAGCGTAAATAAACACCCTAAACGGGTGTTAAAAACATAGAAATTGAATAAGGTAATACTAGACCAACATTTTATGCTCCTTCCAATATGCTTCGTAAATCTCTCTAAAAAAACGTGTTCAACCATTGATAGTAGAAGTACAGTTTCGAAACTTGTAAAATGTTGAAATTGATTTATTACACGAGAGCAACAAATGAATTGCACCATTGGAAAGAGCATAAAATTATGGTCTAGAATCAGTGTTAACATATTCAATTACCGCGGTGTTTATAACGCCCGTTTAGGGCATTAACTACGCTTCAAGATATTTAAAGCCTAGGCCGGATAAATCGGGCCTGGAAATGGAAATTCAAACGGCCTGTAACATGTATATCTATTTCCTCAACCAATGAAATGGGAAAATTCAATCGATCGAAAATAAAGGGTTTTCCCTTATTGTTATTCCTATCATGAATTCGAAAATTTTGAAGAAATTAATGAAAAATTCTGTTGAGGAAATTTTTCTTCCGCAGGAGGAAATTCTAGTTCATGTGGTAGGTTTTCCACCCGTGCGATCGGGTAATCGCGGTCGTTCTTGATCGCGCTTTTTTTTAAAATTACGTTATTTCATCTATTGTTATCGTTCATACGTGTAGTTCATTTTAATGACTAGTATGTCTGAATGTTCCATCCGAATACCAATTTTAAATTATACCAACCAACCTACAGCTTACTATATAACTACTCATTTCAATCTATAATCACAATCAGACACATTACTGAAAAGTAGTGCGTTTAGGGTAAACTGGTAGTAGTGATTTACCAGTCACGAGTATCAATATTTCGAAATTAAAATTGAGTCATTTTTGGGAGTGACATTCTAGCGTATTGATTAGCTTTACTATTGGCGGATCGTCATTTTAATTGACCAGAGGTCTTTATTGGGCGAAGTCGGCTACTTATCTACTGTATAAATGTGGATTTATTTATGGAGTGCTTATATATTTTGCATAATAAAGTAATTGCTTGAATGTATAATACAACTAACGGCGAATATACCATGGAATATGGAATACTTTTTTCAGTTGGAGAACTTGTTGGCCGAGGATCCATTTATTGAAGTTGTTAAGACGCATATTCAACCAGCCCTTGACACAACATCCAGCATACGAACACAAACTAAAATGTATGAAGATATGGATAAGATTCCTGGTGGGCCTGTGAATTTTATTGAGACGTCGATTAAAAGATTAGAAGACCTTGAGACCTCGGTTATGGATCTTATACGCGGTGAGGTAGATACCTTAATATCTCTACTACTGTTTAAGGAAACCTTGAAGTCCTCATGTAAAACTGTAAAACAGTCGTGCTTCTATAATTAAACAAAATATTTCTCTGTATTCGCTAGGAGGAACGAATTTTAACAAGAAAATTTCGTGAAATTCAAAGCCTTATTCTAGGATATCAGAAATATTATGACGAAAGCCTTTCCAGATTACTAGCTACAATAGTGCCTCTTGGAGTTCATGGGATTGTTTTGGCCCATTCTACAATCACCACTGAGGTACTCGAGCAGCGAATGAAGGAAATTACATTTGAAGAACTCCTAGAGAGAAGATTCTGAAATTAGCAAAGCTATTTGAAGTTTTAGAGGAAACAGAATCCAAGGTATTTTGATAAAAACAGAAGGAAAAGACTCATGCAGATTGTATTCAATTCAATCAATGTTTGAATTTTTGGGTGTGCACCTTATTTCAGCTCGCGGAGGCTGAAGAAACGACTGGTCTTCCGGAGGAGCTAATTGAAGCCCGATATGAATATCTGGCCTATTTAACAGAAACCCTAGAAGAAGCAGATGAAGACGTTCAAGCAGAAATTAAAGAGAATGGAAAGTACTATAACCTTATGCTCAACTTTGCACATCAAATAATGCATAGGATAAGCCGATTCTGGACAAAACTCGCAGAATATGTAAATCTCGTTCTTTTAACCGCATAGTACATATAGGTATATATTTGAAACGTCCGCTCAAGACAAATCATTACTGTTTGCAGGAGATCTCGAAAAAAGGGCCCTACAGAAGGCTCGTGGAAATGCTTGATGACGATATTGATACTACTTTGGGACGTCTGGAAAATCTAAAGTACTCCAAGTCGTAAACTGCTTGCGACAAATGATATAATCAGTTCAAAATTTAATCAAATCAGGCCGCGGCGCGGTTAAATATATCACAAAATCATATACGTTTTCCAAATAGTAACTATTCATGATTGATTGATGATTGATTAACTTTTATTCGAGTGTCTGGTTGGATGATGTTACTATTTTACGAATAAATAAGTAAAGTTGGTACTACCAAATAATATTTCCAACTGATTTCCGCTCATTGACACTATGGTGTTGGATACACTCTTTCTTCTAATGAAACAAAGACCAAATACGTAGAAAGATGTAAATAGGAAATGATAAAATAAGAGTATTAGAAAAGGTATATCTAAACCGAGGATTTACCCCATGAAAATAAGGGTTCATCCCGGTGCCGTTAACTTCGTCCCCAATTAACAAATCGAAACAGAAAGACTTGCTAAATTAAGCTAAATGCATTCTTCATAAAGTGAAGAATGCGCGCTAGCTAAAACTAAGTGGTTGAAGTACAATAAATTAATTACGGTCACAGAATAATTACGTCAATGTTATCAGAATGTCCACTTCACTACGGTACCATTCATTCAAAGACGACTCAACCAAATGACCTGAAATCAAGAGTAATATGACCTACTAAGTGATATCTACAAAGTGAGCGTTTCCCGTAATTTAGAAAATTCTCGTTGGCCCGCAATTAATTAAGACTACGTAAACCTGGCGGCGGGAGTTGGAACTGAGCTCATTTTACGTTCCTCTCAAAAGTACGTCAATCCGTCAATGAACTGAAAATGGACTGAAATATGAAGAACATTCTCGACATTGTACATACAAGGATATCATAAGAAAAAGTTTTATCATTTTACCGTGCCTCTATTTCTAACTACCATCTGTATGTATTGGTTTGTTCGGAATATGGATTTTACATAGTATTTCTAATTAAAGGTTTACACGAATTAACTCAAAATGAAAATTGAAATTCTAACTAGGCCTAATCCAAAAAGTGGTATGTAAATAGATTTCTTAAGTTAGCACAACTCAGATATGGGTATTCGGTAGTATTACTCTAAATTTGACGACGTACATGTGAATACAGGTATTCCACCATGAAATCGACTCACTGAATTAGCATTCCCTGGATCTCGTCCATAAGGGTCTTGGCTTTGTCAACTCCATTCGTGTAAATGAGCTTGATTTCTTCTTGAGTTTCGGGTTTCAGTTTCTGCAAGTCGACAGTTATTGATTTTCGAATGTCGTCTAAGTGCATCAGCATTTCGTCGAAAATTTGTTTTGTTCCATCGGTGGTGTTCATTGAGGGATGTGTCCGGGACATTCTGATTTGATCTCTGATTTTGTGCACTTCGTCATCTATCTTGGTTTCAATGGAGTGTCCAATTTCCGGGTTTTCTTCAATTGCTGCTTCTTCCATGTCATTTAGTGTTTGGAGCATCATTTGACGCAAGTAGCGAATCTTTCCAAGCCGCCTAGTCGCGAGGGTTTGCTTGTCGTCCGCTGGAGCTAAAATAAATAAAAAATATCACTTATTTGGTGTTTTTCAGTAGTAAACAACTGTAAAAACTTGATTTAAATACCAGAAATCACTCCGGAAAGAGCTACCAAACTGATAAATGCAGTCACAGTGTTCATGGTTGATATAAAAGTGAAACATACGTTGAAATCAAACTTCTCAAGTTCAAGTTAGTTTGCACACACTTCATCTATTTATACCCAGTTTTAAGAGTTTTCCTTTCCTTGCATTATATTAAATGAATTTGATGAATAGAATCCTTCACCAATTATTTTTTACTGCTAAACCTATAACCAAAACTAAATGGAGCTCAACAATATAGTACGCCTTTTACGGCTATTATATAATATGTATATACGTGTACACTGTTTTTAAATTTTATACATATTACGTAAAAAACTCGCTTGACCAATTAATTATTTTTAAGGCAATTCTACACGACAGGACGTGAAACACATAAAGATTATTTTATTCAATTACGGCGGAAATACTTGGTTTCTGGAAATTACACTTAGGCTTTTAATGGGTTTTTAAAAGAGACTATTTACAAAGCGTGTTATTGTTTTACGTTTTACTTTACATTTAAAATGTAAAGTTTGGTGGTTCTGAATCAATTTCATCAGCTTGCTTGCTATTCTAGCTTCGCTAGGCTCGGTTAGTTATTATTTACTTACCATGCCAAAACTGTTTGTCCTTTGGTACAGATTTTAACTTATCCGCTAGCCATAATGTATTTATTTTTTATTTTGATTCACAGTACGAGCTCCAACCGAGTGACAGCTTTATCTAATGATTTCGCCGTGATCAAGGGAGATGATCATATGCTTTAAATTGAACTTCGTTTTATTATTCGGAAAGCAATACCATACACTACGCTACTTTGTAGAATAGAACTTGTATAAGGTTATTGTAATTTAGAGTAATGGGAGTAATTTGTAACACGTGGCAATTTGGTTTACGGATGCCAGTAAATTTTTGCTGCTAAACGTTATATAGAAGAATTAGTTTCACACATATCTCTAAAACATTATACAATACATTGTGTGTATTCTACAGGAATTTATCTCAAACTAATCATTACAATAATGAGCTAGTTTTGACGGAAGGTCCTGCCATATTAGCACGGAGTAATTTAGTACTTATATAATATTTAGTTTTGTGAAACAGTGTTATATTTTCTTGGATACGGTTATAAAACCATGTCATTGAACATGTCTTCTCAATGCACTTTAAGAATTTTGTTTCTTAAAGCACGGATATTGCATTATGAATATGTATTTCGTTATGATATTTGATAGTTCTTTAGATAAAAATTATGCTTCCATAATATTTACATCTAGATATTTTGTACTGCTTTATTTGTGCTTCATTGGCGTTACCACTTTCAATATATTTATATATGCTTCGATCACGGACAGAGGCCCAACGGCATCCCAGGAGACATTCTGGTCTAAAAATATTGTGTGCTTCAAAAAATTTCTGTATTTTCAACTAGGTACTTTACATTTGATTTTAGCCTTTCACTTGCTGATTCGCTAGTTTTGAAAACAGAAGCTTGTTTTTCCGAACACTCTTTAATTTATAGTATAGCATGGTATACCTATATGGCATATGCCTTAAAAAAATATACAATTACTGGACTGAGGGTTTTAACTTATTTTGGAAAACGTTTGAAACGTTGTCGTTTGATTCGAAATAACACAGTACCGCAAAATATACGAACGTATACACATCTATACTTTGATTGGTAAGGTTTTGAATTCTAATCCTGCTATACATAAAGGTAATGAGTCGGCTCTTAAGGGCTTGTTGTACGAATATTTCGCTTATAGAAACCTCTAATAAATAGTTCATGTCAAGTATTTTTTTAGTTCTCATATGCTTCTGAGTTGTACCGTTTTTGTGCAGTAGCTAGAGTTATGCGAAGTAGTTAGGAATGAATATGTTCTTAGCCAGGCACTAACAATATTTAACGGAAAAATCCTTGTCTCGTAGGACCGATCCGCCAACAGTGGTACACATTTTGTGTGAATACTAGGACCGCAGCTAATAGTTGAAACGTTCATGCAACACGCTTGCTTTCAGAAGGAAATTCTATACGCACTGCGCTGGGCCGCTCGCGTGAAACCAATTTAAATTTTTGCGCTAATGGTACTTGGAAAGAAAATTAACAAGTAAAATGCTATGCTGATAACTAATCTGAATATACTATTCAACGGCCTAGTAGCTTCCTCTAAAGGCCGAGAAAAGCCAGTCGGGCTCTAAATAAAATAAAACCTCCGTTACAACTAACACGGCCAAAATAAATTCGAGTACACTTTCCTACTTTTTAAAGATTCACACATGGTTAAGAATTATTCAGATTTATTTCATGTTACTTCTATTAATTGTTTTTTCTGGGAGTATATAATATTCAATCGAGAGGGCTATAATTTCCAAATTATTGCCATAAGGCAAAGATGTAGGTAGATGTCTTGGTTCGGCCGCGGTCTAGCGTTACCATGGTTGACAGGTTCCGCCTCCACAGCAGTCGGAGAATTTTCCTGGTGGGTCATCGTGGAAATAACAGTATTCGTTGTCCATGCCCCCTTTGGTTCTCCATTGGGTGCTCTTACAACAGTTCTCCGTTTTGGCCTCATCATTATTGTCACATTTGCACCTCTGAGAAGCTTCACTGCTCTCTAGTTGCATCAGTACGAGCAATGTAACGAAACAAATCAATGTCATGAAAGTCTTCATATCTGTCAGGAATTGGAATTAAATGAATTGACAGGGTTAATTTTCATGGTTACGTATTCCATATTACTCGGCAGCATAGAGTTAGAGCATTCGAAATGCCGAAGGGTATGTGCTTCTACTTACTTGGCTAAGGGTTTTGAGCTATTGGTGACGTTGTTGGTTCCACTTCAGATTCTATTTCAATATTTCTTACTAGGTACTTCAGTAAACAGTTGTAGCAAATAAGGTTATGACTAGGTCCGGATATTCGATGTCCTGACCAGACAGAATCAGAATCAGAATCCTAATGATGAGGCTTTCCTGTGATTGTGATAGTCTCAGTATGTGGGTTATTCTCGAATTGTGATTTCCAAATATGGGACACGTAGCAGGAATAAATAGAGCAACATTGGTGCGGAGTAAATTTCCAAATCTGAAACACGTACCTTGAACATAGATAGAGGTAGCATTGGGCATTGGGACGGAGCAATGACCTCGGGAAATGATGTTCAAAGCTCAAATATGGAGTTCGTACAGGAACTTAGAGTTGTATTATTGAACGGAACAACGACCTAGGAATAAGAACCCTGATTGATTGCCAAATTATATGGATATGAACAAGGAGGAACTGATTGGGAGATTTAATTGAAGCTGCAGTGCACAAGGAAGTAGTTAGTACTAGTACTACCTAAGTAAAATGAAGCATTGATTTTTGAGAGCCTAGCCGACACAATCTTGGTTGAGTATGAGTATTGATGAGTACGCGATTTTAGTGCGAGCCGAGCCGAAGTCGCAGCCTAATCCACGCGGATACTGTGCTTACAACAAAGAGTACCAATTTTATATGGCTTTAGCTCCTGACTTTTGAGAAGCTTATTTTCTAGGCCTTTGTGTGCATCACAGTACACGGGTTGAGAATCGCCTCTTCCTTGGCCCTTCGTCTCCGTCTCTCACTCTTCGTTTCACGCCATGCACAGCGAAACCCATGTATATTTTCTGCACAATATAGCAGGAATGATGGACTGACTAAAGATCGAAAATCAGCCTCGAGCCTCGGATCAACCTCACAGCTTGCAACAAAATACCAGTCATTGTCTTAGAGGTTCAACAGGGAATCCAAAATTAAGAGCAAACTCATTAAGTCCTTACCGTTTTACTAGATTTTACGTACAAATGTAACTATATGTACCACTGTCAAATCCAGTTAGTTACAATTACGGATAGATGAATTATTAACCAACATACCAAAACTTGAAAGCACCGAATCGAGTTTCTTCTTCCCGACCAGCAAATTTGCAAGGGTCATGATAATGAGCGACAGAACGATGCTGGCCACGATCAACACTCCGCTACATAATAGACTCCACATCTTCTACGTTCTCTATCAAAATGACTTAGTGGACCGTGGCCTTGTCAGACTTTGAGAAGATTCTTCCAGGGCAAAGAAACGGACGATGAACACTTGATCACTTCGTGCTTTCCAACTTCCAACCCATTCGAAGACAATATTGGAAGGAAACTACTAAATCAAGAATCAATACGGTGATTTATCACCTGCTTTACCATAAGACCGTGCCAAGAAGGGGTGGAAAACAGTTGACGAGAAACGAGAATCCGCACAGGTCGCCTATGTTTGAAAAGCCGTTCCAGTCTGTCTCTGCTAAATTAGACCAAAAATACATATTAATGGTAATTTCTATGTCTTAGATTGGTAGCGTTTAATATTAGCGTTTGTATCTTGATACCAACCGTACGCCTAGACTTGGTGGCATTTGAAGTCAACTCGCTGCGGCGGCAGTCTGAATCTAACAATTAAACACGATCTCTAACGCTATATTTATCTTAAATATTATTTACTAGCAAGGGAAGCCATGGCAACCATGGCCCGTCGCGTTGTCGCGTAATGTTGTCAACAACGGTAATCCAGCGCTCGCCCACAGTA
>JAQFYT010002316.1:0-13268 GCA_034694925.1 Ceratophysella denticulata | reverse complement strand
ACGGTGGGACGCCAGGTGGGACGGTGGGACGTTTTACTTAGAAAATTTCTGAACAGGCCACTATCCCGACTCCAACCGCTACAATCAATGTCAAATTAATTTCGACAGGGTCACGGACGTGAAGGCATATGAGCGGAGGAAGAGGGGTAAAATTCCTGTGCCCAGAACCCCGGTTAGGAAGCACCCGTTGGAGTCGACTGTCACTAGTGTAAGCCGAATTGAAAATATTATAAATACAATCAAATACTCTGAAATAAATTACACAAAATATAACTATAGGTAATGAATGGTTTCGTGTTTTTGATTCGGTGTATTTGTGCATTTTAATTACTTGCGTACAATTTGCAGGGCAAGAGTACTGGGACAAGTATTGGCACCGTTATTGACCCTTTGAGCATTCGTGACTTGGATCCTTTGACTCGGATGGCAGTGGACAGTGATTTTAATTTTGATCCTGTTATAAAAACTGGAAAAGATACTTTTGAGCCATGGAATGTCAAAAAAGCTACAATTCTGTCCAGGTTTACTACGCAAGAAAAATTGTCAATTACAACATCTGTTTATGCTTCGTCAGAGCATCCTGGTAAGAAAGATTAAATTCAGAAAGCCATCTTTTACGTCCAGTATTATTATAACATATAAATTTGAATAACCATTTTTTACACATTTGCAGAAGTACGAGGCGTCAGCGAGAAAGTTTTACATCGTTTGGAACAATTGGATTTAGATACAGGGTCACGACAATTTTTCGGTGGACTAACGCAGGAAGAATATACTGCAAAAGTAAGTATTTAATTAGTTTCAACTTCCAACTGCAATTTCGTACGAATTATATGTACATTTTGTAACGTTTTTGTGCATCTTTGTTCAAATTATAGATCAATCAATTGGACCAACAATTAACTTTAGCCTGGCAAGCGGATATGAGAGTCAACGCTTTAAAAATGGGAATTCAGGTTTGTTATTTTCTATTTCTTGTACATTTGACCTGCTGGTAATAAGCTAACGTGGTAATTTAAGCTTATTTTTACAATTTCCAGTGTTGCAAACTGCTCGGTGACACGTCCGTAATCTATTTTTATCCCAGCAAGTTCGTTATTATAACCGATATTCTGGATAAGTTTGGAGAAATGGTCTATACTCGACTTCGGGGAAAACAAACGTATGCGAAAACTAGCCGTTAATTAACTTGGGACAATTTAAGGTAAATGCCAAATACTTTTTTTAAAAATTTTCAAATATTTCCGATTTGCAGAGATTTGATATCAGCCGAAGTAGCGAAGGAAACATGTAAGAATTGGTTCTTCAAAGTTGGGTCAATTCGTGAGCTATTACCTAGAATTTCAATTGAATTGGCAATTTTGAAATCTTCGTCGTTTATCAATCCAAAGTAATAAATTATTATTACAAATTCCCAATGCATTGATTTATGGCGTCCATTGAAATGAATATTTAAACTTATAATTTCAGCCCGGATTATGGAAGAATTTTAAGGAGGTTGCTGGGTAGCATGTGGGGTATTGGGGACCCTGTTGTTGCGATTTATATGAGGTTTGCTAAGCACGAAATTGCATAAAAATAGCTTCGCAATTACTTAATTTGGCTTGATTACTTGGGACAGGTGCTATCTGTGTCGTGTGGCAATGGAGCTCGTGCCGAATCATAAGGAGCTGTATATGCAGTGTTTTCAGGATTTATTGCTGTTGCATGACCAGGTAAGCCGATTTTCAATTAAGTAATTTCTATGTAGCTAATGCAAGGTTGTAAGTTTGTGGTATTTTTGCATTACGAAGGTTTTGGACCATTTTCGTAATTCGGCTGAATTAGCAGAGAGCAAAGTATCAATGGAGACCTACGTCAGTGTTCTAAGGTGAATGAAAACGATCTTATTCAAAATTCAAGCTACGAATTTAAACTAAGGTTTGTAGTGTAATATTTAATCGTGCGTCTGTTTCTGAATTAGTCCTGCTGTGGATTGGATCTTGCAATGTCTTGTTCATCGCGGAGAACATCTTCATTACACACTTCAATTGGTGTCAACTATTCCATTGTTGTGAGTTACACGATTTAAGTTTTTGGGTCTATTTAGTTCTGCAGTTTGCATGGCATTTCAAAAAAATACACATTTTGTGTTTAGCTGGAAATCTGTTCTAATGGTCTCGGTCTTGTCCTCCTTCCCACCGTCATTTATTGCCGAAGAAGCTCTGAATATTCTCGAAATGATTCTTACGCTAGAGATGAACCTGGGCATGACCATCAAGAGCTTTGGAATGTGTCTTATTGTCAGTGAACCCCAGCATGATCATATAAAAGAAATTTGGCAAGTTATTTGGCCACAAATCCGGAAAGTCTATAACCGGGATGCCTACTTGTCCTGCTGTCAAGTCTGGGTTGAATTCATGATCAAGCATTTTGGTGTAAGCACTGCGTTCATTTCATTAAGTTCAAAGCAATATGCGGTTATCACAGGCGAATATTTTTTTTTGGTTTATACAGGCGGACACAATGAACGAATTTTTAGAAGACGTTCTGCTCCGGGTGACCTACCGTGACATCGATCAGTACCAAGGAAAACTCGCCAGTATCGTTGAAAAGCTTTTAACGTATTCTTCCGACATCACTGTTTTACTAATTTCCGTAAGTATTTTTTAGTTTACAAAAGCGTAAAGTCGAGAAGAGATGGATGGATTTTCGCTTATATGCTTGGCGAAAATCGTATATAAAATATTATATTCGAACCGGTTCGGTTATACCAGAACCAAGATTATACCCGAATCGTAACATATTTATTACTGCTTGCCATCTTGCAGGACGCATTTGTAAAGCTAGTATCCATGCTGAGCACGGAAATGGTCAAAAGTGTACTTATAGCATTCAATGCGAAACATTCCGACCCTCAGGGAGACCCACTTCTAGTCAATACACTGATGCATTTATCTTCAACTCTGCATGATTCCGTGGAGTAAGTCCATTTGCAATTTCCTGTGCGATTCTGTAATTCCTCGATTCGAATTTCTAAAATAGTTAATTCATTTTTAATAGCGCTCTAACCCCAGTCGATGAAGTGAAGCAGATTGGAGGGCTTATCAATAATTTCATTTTACGAGTTGATTATGGACGAGATTTCGAGAAACAGTTACAATTCTACGATGAAGCTCGGGGTTCTTTCGCGAATATTGATGCTGTTTTGGTTGAATTGGTCCAAGTAATTAATGGGTGTCATTTACAACGGCAATGGAATAACTAATTTGGCAAAAGCGGAAATGGCAATGAAGTATTTCACGCAGCCTAACCTAACTGAATCTAGTTTTGTAACTTTTCCACACCTTGTCAGTTTGTTAATTTTGTAACTAATTTATTTGAACCTAACCTACCCAAAATAAACCTAACCTAATTACTTATCCTAATTGAGTCACTTTTTAGCGTCATTGCTACTTTAGTCATTCTATTGCCAAAATAATTTAAACCCGTAAGGAATTACGGTAAAGGGATTGATCTATAGTGGAAATTATTTTTGAATTCATTAAAAATTTATTTAAAATAGTGTGTTTGTCGTCTTGGTATGGAAGTACGATCTATTGTGGATGGACATCATACGAAACGAACGAAAGGATTCCTTTCAGCCTGTGTAGCCTACGGATTCATTACAACTCCATCCCTGGAGAATACGTACACACAGTTACAGCTCTATTTGCTCATTGGACAAGTTGCCTATGCAAATCAGTGTGTTAGCCAAGGTTGGTTTGCTAAGCGGTTCTGGAAAACTGGTCAATGCATTCAAAATTGAATCATAAAACTTACTAATAATTCGTTCTTTCTGCAGGTGATGCCTGTCTCAAGGCGGCTATAACCTTGATGAGTGAAAATTTGACGGATCTAACGGAATCTGTATTGCAGGACTATGTTGCGAATTTAGTAAGCTGCAGCTTATTGCATTGTACAATTATGCGTATGCAATTAGGTCGCAAAATCTTATTATTCAAAAAAATTTCATAGTTAAGCACACTGCTTGCCGTGCCTGACAATCCCAAGGAACCCGTTGTGTACCTGCTCAGGGGGTTAATGTCCGTAGAATTACACTCTCCAGCTCTCTCACTCAAGTGCTTGTCACTTTTGGCCGCATATGCACAAGAAAAATATCCGTATTCTTTCGACTCAGGTAAGACTGGATCATATTTGCATTAAATTGCCACATTTCATTGGCTTAAAGCTCAAAAATACAATTATGTTTTCCAGTGGACGCAAATAACGCAATGTACGGCGGAGACGAGAAATTCATTGCTGAACTCAACTCAATAGCCTCTCTAACTTTGAACGATATTCTGAATACGCTGAAGGTATTAGGAGATGAGATGCAATTGAAGAAACAGGTAGGCTTCAATTTATGTACAGTTTAAGGCTGTTCTCATGTTTTCTCGTAATGTTAGCCAATGGGTAAAACATGGTATTTTTTAGAGTAAATTGAGCCTTGACCTCTTTATGGAAATTGTGAATTGGGGTGACCTGAGTAGCATGGGAAATCTAGCACTCAACCTCTGGAATCTATTCAAGAAAAACTGTGAGCAGAGACTAGCTATGAAAACATTGGAGTCAATTCGGAGAAAGTCCAAGTCCCCAACTGAACTCCAGAACCTCATGACCAAAATTACGGTAGATTAATTAGAATTTAAAACATTCCATTTGAATATAGAATCATAATGCCAAAGAAAAGTCCGAGCGATATTACATAGTGATACATCATAAATAGTTAGTTTACTTATACAGGTCTATTTATACTTGATAGTTGATATAGTAAGATTGAAGATTGAATTGTTACTGGCTTCGAAATTGTCTGTGCTGTGGTGAAGTGTTGAAGTGGTTTTTTGGATTGTTTGAAGATTCAATTGTCAGTCTGATTTGTTAGTTGAGCAAATTACATTTCATTCCTCCTCAATCTGTAAATAAGCCAAAGAATTAAATCTGTCGTCATAATTCAAAATATTCGGTTGAAAAACGTAGGCAATTCTGCGATCGCATGCTATATCAGGCAATACTTACTGGTTGACTAGCACTTCCAGCTCTAAAATCGAAACTGGATGCCGATACCGAGGCCTGTGGTGTCGTAGTTCCGCTGTGCAGCGGAGAAGAGTAAACTAAGCTATTTCGTCTGGTTTCAATCTTTTGAACCAACTTCACAAACATGTGCCGATGCTGATGATTTTTTAAGTATTGAGTTACTGAAGGTTTGAGTTGAGGGTGTTGAGCAAAAGCTCGTTCTAGGGCTTGGATGGCAAACTGGAAATTAATTAATATAATTTATACTTATTATATCACGCATACAGAATATACTGGTGAAAGCAAACTTTCTTTGGGTGAAAGTCGAGATAGGTACAAACAAGGTGAAAATAGAATATAAATTTCAATTCAACTCACAGTATATTTTTCCTTAGTACATCTTCGCTTGATCTCCGTTTCCAGCAATTGTTTCTCACCCACGCTTTTATGATCCAATTGCTTAATCATTCGTCGAGTGACGAGAGCGGCTCGGGTCAATTTACTCTTTTGATTCGCAATTTCCAAATGAATACCGTGGAGTTCATATTTTCTATCTTGTGTTGTAGTGACCAACTCACGAATTGCAGATTCCAATTGCTCAAGTTCCCGTTCCTTATGAATATTCTGTTGTTCTACGGCATGGACTTCCTTACGAGCCCGACGAATTCGGATCATGGCGATCTTCTTCTCTGCCTCAACTTTCTCACGCATATCGTGTTGTTCAGCTAAAAAAAAAATCCGAAATTGCAGAATTAACTTATGTCTATGGCTTCTGTTAAGTAGCATGCATTATAGAATACTCCTATGTATTGTACACTTACAGCCTTTCAGCACTGGTGCGAGACTGTCCCTGAAATTCTGGTTAGCATTCACCATTACGGCCAACGTATTTTGCAAACCCATGAGCTCTTTCTCGGATTCCTTGACTCGTTTATCCCAGATATCGCCTTCCCTATAGAGAAATTACCATTTAAGATTTGTTAGCAGTATGATCTATAAGCTAATATTATAAATAGCAGCTGCATTACTAACCTTTTCATTTCTTCACGTTCATTAGCAGCTTTCAGAATGAAATAAGCTTCAGTATACGCTTGGCTTTTATCGTCTTGATTTCCAGTGGTTCCGGTCATGGTGGACATAACGATGTCGTATCTAGGAAATACACCGCAATGCATATTGTTTTTCAAATTCCATTGCGAATTCCAAAATAGCTCCAAAATACTATTATTTAGCTTACTTCGTTCTCCAAACTTTCATCCGAACAAATACGTCTTGAACACAAGCTGCAAATTTTGCCTTAGATTCATTGAGCATTTTCTTCCTTTGCTGAAGCGTGAGCATATGGGAACGAATATCCGCTCGCCTTTCTTTCGCAACCTGGAAATAATTACATTGTATTAATTTGTGTACAGCAGTTACCAGATAATTTTGTTCCTATAAGCCGGTTTTTCCAGATAATTATTCAACTTACTGCCCCAATCGTGACCCGACTCTGTTCCAGTTGATTGATCTGACGTCGTCGGTTCTGAAACATTTTCTTGACTCGATTCAGCTTCAGTTTCTCCATGCTTAGGTCAAACCGAACTTTCTGAACCTCTTCAGCGAATCGAGCAGATATGCGCAAAGTACTGTTTTGAAGAAAAATGTTTCAATTTTGATTGTAAAAGACACTTTTGGCATAATAGTACATAAACATACGCATTGTTAATTGTTTCAATATTCCGGAGCTGTTCTTTGAGCTCAATCTGCTCATCCCTGGGACCATCCATGTCTCGTGTGAGTCGTCGAAGAATATCCTCCATATGACCCTTCTGATTCATGAGGAACATCTTTGACCTCGTGAAATTATGTAGAGTGGTTCTGAGGGATTCCAAACTAGTTACAGAAGCCAGCTTCACTTCCGCAGCATCAATTTGTACTGGTGGATTGAGCTTGTCCTGAACCTTGTTCTGCAGTATGAGCATTTTGAGATCCAGTTTGTAGACTTTTTGCTTCTGCTGATGGAGCTGGGTTTGAAAAATTAAGATAATTGCTTAAATGGCTCATGAAGCTAGTAATTTTTGTCCAATAAATGGAATTAAGAATACTTTTGACCAATGAAATTAGTGTAATTGTTCAAATAGGATGAGTTTTGTCAAATCCAAAAATCTGGCTAAAAATTACCTCATAGTCCTGATTCTTACAAGCCCGAATCAATCTCTTGAAACTAATATCCGCCGTCCGAAGCTGCAAATTCAATTCTTTCTCCTGACCTCGAAGAGTCATGGACCGTTCCGCAATTTGAAATTTACATTTCTGAATTCGTTCCAGATCCCTATACAGTACTTCCGTTCGCTGCTCTTCCACATCAATCATTTCCATCATTTGACTCAGTCGTTCTTCAGCTGAAGCCGCTCCGAATTTAGTTTCTTGAAGACGCTCGCGGATTTTGGCTACTTCCGCACTGAGCCGCTCAACTCTCTCGTAAGCCGCTGTAATGGCTTTCTGCGTTTCCGCCTTCTGTTCTTGACTCTGTTTAATAGCTAGGCCAGTTTGACTCACGATGACACGGATGTTGATACATTCGTCACTCATGCCTTTGATTCGGTTCATTTCCGTTGAAACTTCTTGTTTGAGTTCAGCTAATTTTCTCTCGTAGCGAGAGAAAGTTGCTTCCATGTCTTGATTGTTTCGTTTAGCATTTTCGAGAATTGATGTTTTTCGAGCGGTTGCAGAGTTAAGGGTAATGAGCCTTGCACGGGCTGAAACGTAGTCCTGTTAAACATGCACATTGGTTGAGAATTCGATAAAAGCTATGTACTAGGTGACTTTAAATAATTAATAAGTCGAATTTTAATTCAGAATAAGTAAATATACCCAAGCAGTATGCTGAAGCTCAAGATCTCTTTGCTTGAGTGAATCCAATACATTTTTCCAGAAATCCACAGCCTGATTCCGTTCATTGTGAACACGACGAAATTGTCGACAGAGTCGTTCGTACTGTTGATCCGCTGTGGCAGTTTGCTGGGCAGCTAAGTCCAAGTCTCGCCTCGATTTCGTAATCTTCTCAGCCAAGGTTTTGTACTGGGCCTCGGATTCCTAAAAATATAAATATTTCCAGTAATTAATGCATTAAATGTATGTAATGTATTATTGTTAATGTATTAAATTCGGAAGTTTAATTAAAAATACCAATAAAGCTTACCTCAATCAACTTCCGATCAAGATCCAAGTACTTTTGCATAAACTCAATATCATTGTCCTTCTCTGCTCCAGCTTGTTTCAAAATTTCCAATTGTGATTGATCCCATTTTAAAATTTGTGAAAGTTCTTCAACTCCTTTTCGTCTTTTTTCCAGGAGCATCTAGATCATATACGAAACAAAACACCGTAAAAATGCTGTAAATTGTATTTTAAAAAAAGCCTCAACAAAATGTACGCTGTTTTTACACCTTAGATTTATTATTCCGATCACGGATGGTATGGATTTCCTTATCAAATAACTTGCAGTCCTTCTCGATACGGTTACAGAGATTTTCGCTAAGAGTTTTCAGATTTTTTGCTTGAGCGCTGGTCGCCTTTCCAGTCGTCAGAAGTTTCTAAACAAAAATTAATACAAATTAAGTTAATAACAGTAAAATATTTCACAATTTTTTGACATATTTTTTTTTAAAAACCGGACCAAGGAATTCGATACACGAATCGTCACTCTAGTCATTTCATTTGTGAGTGTTTCAACATGACTCTTTTCATCTTCTAATCGAGTTCGATGTGCCAAATTCCGTCGTTGCTTCTCTTCCAGCTGAAAATATGAAATTTAAATAACTTAATGATTTAAAAACTATAGATCCAATGTAATGTTCAGAACAAACTGCCAACCGCGTTTTCCAGTGCCCGATTCTCTGCATTGGCAATCGGCAGACGGAATCCTGAACCCCAGCCCAGAGTCCCGAGAAGTTGTGAAATGTATTGATCCGACATTGTAGAATTGAATTGTCTGTAGTGCTAAGTTTGAACACGTAATTCGATACGTTTTAGCTTGGCTTTATTCTATATCAGTTAATTATTTTGGTAGGTATTATGTATTATTTATTTTACTACTTGGATTGTACTGGAATATGTACTGTTTTCCGAGGTTTAGAAGTGACAGTTTTAATTAACGTATGTAAATGGATGTTCAAGTCTGTTATTTTGGTACAGATTATTCAAGATTGTTCAAGTGTGAAATAGCAAGTTTACAATACTTATGTATGGGTGTGGTTTGGTTTGGAAATGTTAATTCCATTGAGTTGAGAAATGAAGATGGAGAATTTCTGAGATTGTGCGAGAAATCAGATTTTCGTTTGATCAATATCCGGCGCTTGTGTCGGCAGAAGTTTCCATGACAGGCTTTCTTAGGCATTATCATGCTAACGCTCAGGTAATTAGGTAGAATGACGAAATTCGAAGTAGCCTTTCCTCGGATTTGCCAGAATGTATTTAACTTTAGGGTATATTTAATGCAGCACCGAGAATCATGAATTTGTCACTGACTTTGCTTTATATGAATTAGGTTCGACTTAGCGCCAGTCCATGATTCTCAGTGCCACTTCAATGCCAATTCTATATTCTCAGTGCCGCATTAAATACCACCTTTTAACTTTTAACATAAGTCTGTATGTATGTAATGTAAATAGGTAACCTGTAAATATTGTTTAACCAATTTTCTCTAAGTAATGCATTAAAATTTAAATCTGAATAGCAGTGAAGCCTAATATGAACAAAATACAAATATGTTTTAATCTAATCTAGTTAAGAATATTTAATTTACACTTTTTTTCTTAAATATTGGACATTTTTATTATTTCATCTCATTTGTTAGATTGTTTATTACAGTATTCATGACACGATGCATTTTAATCATTTAAATATTTAAGTAGTTGTCTTAAGCTTTGCTCTCCCTTCAAGACATACAAATCTAAGCCGGCCTCATTGGTATCTTGGTTTCCAATTTCCAATTCATGATTTCATGTTGAGGATACGGAAGAAGTACTCAACTTCCATATGTCCGTCTTCTGGTAAATCCGTGCAATGAAGAGCATTGTGAACCTTGTCAATTCCATAGCGTGCACGGAGTGTTGTGGGTCGTAGTTTTCGGCCAAGTTCCTGTAAAGGGTCAATATGCATTATTATTTATGGTCGTTTCGGTGTTTCAGAATCGAAAATCTGCTGTTGCCCGTATTCGTAAATTACTTACAGGATCCATGGGTCCACAAGCAGCGCGGAATGCTTTCGGAGTATCTTCATCACATCCCGAGATTTCCATTACGAAACATGGGCCAAGAGCTAATTCCGCAGTCATTGCCTAAGACAATTAATAAGATTATGTATTACAATCAATGCATTATCGATTACTATTTATGTAATGTATCTCTTACAGAATACTCCTGCAGAACAGTTTTGTAAATCTCATAAAACTCCTCAGCATGCGTTCGATCCAAGTAGAAGAGCTCAAAGGCCGTAATTCGGAAATTCCCTGAAACAATGTCCGAAATAATTCGACCCGACAAGCCCTCCTTGACAGCATGTGGTTTGATAATACAGCAAGTTGAGCATTTCAAAAGGGCCGTATTCGGAGCAACGCAGTACAAGTCCGAGCGAACCACGGGGAAGAAGAAGGACGAGTCCTGGAAAAAAATGCCGTTCAAATTAAACCTTGCTTTATAATCGAATTAATAATTATCGAAATAACCAACCTTGATAACACAGTCGAAGCTTTCAGAAGCGTGAAAACCGTTGTGAATCAAGTCATAGCCGTAGATTGCTCGGAGCGTTGTTGGAGATTTGAGCTTAGCTTCACATGGATCTACATAATAGCAATTTTTCAGAATTAGTTTAATTCTATTTTTTTTAAATGTGACATTTTTGCAAATTACGAACCTGTTTCACCCAACATCGCCTTCAATTTCTCAATCGCATTCTCCCCCACGAGCAGAAAAGCGACGACGGGACCTGAGCACATGTGCTCTAGCAATTTTCTGTAAAAGAAAAATACGAAAATTATGCAATAATTTGCCTATTCGTCAAATTCTTGAATAGAATTTCACTTACGCAAAGTACTCCTGTCCCTCGTGTTGGTGATAGAATCGGGATACCATGGGATAGTCCATTTGAGCCATTTTTGCTCGAATAATTCGAAAGCATTTCTCGAGTCGTTGAAGAATACATCCAAGATTTATCACGGCTTCAGGTTTCACCAGTAGAAATGCTCTAAATAATGCCAATAATGCCATAAAATATTGATTCAGCAAAGTTTAATTCAATTTTTAAGGCAATTCTTTCTACCGTTGAGTCTTCGGTTCCAAATACTGCCGTGTACAACTGTCTCCGTACTCTGTGAGCGTCATATGCCGAGCATAAACATTCAGCACATTTCCAATAAAGAGGTCAGGCAGGGTCACGGTGTCCAGTTTTAGCCGGCGCAGGAAGCGGCGGTTGTTAATCAGATCCAGCTATTACAGAATTTAAGCATTTTTTAAAATTTGCCTAATTGCAAAATTGAAAATAGTTAATAATTGCAGCTGCATACGATTTCAATGGTGCCATCAACCGAGTAGAAATTGAACATGTATTTCTTGACCATTTCCGCCTCACGGTCAAAATACTCCGCAATGAAAATAAGCTTGTCCGGAACTTTCTGTTGTATTGAAAGTATTTTCATATATTTTCGAGTAAACGAATTATACTGTTCCATATTATATTACGAAAATTAACGAGACGTACCAATCGTGTAGCCGTAGAATATGGAAACCCATTTCCGCTACAAAACCCGCCAGCACAATTACCGCTCGGAGTACAGGCAAAACTGTCACCTGCTGGACTTGCCTCCTGATTAGAACACATTATACTGTATGCTTGTCTCAGCTATAAATTCAGCAAGAAATCGGGAATCAGGACGAATAGTCAACTCAAATCAGTGCACCGCAGAGTTAAAGTAAAGTTTTCAGAGAATTACGAAAATTTTCGCTCTTGCTGCCACGGTTTTGTCAATAATTTAATTATGTACACACCTACATAAAACATTTGCATCGATTTCATTTGGTGCCATGTGAACGAGATAGCTATATTATCGTATTACCTATGTAAAACATGAGCCGCTTGCATGCTTGTAAAAAGCATCGGATTCTTTTTTAGAATTGTGCAATCGATATAATGGAAATACATACATGGTGTTGTATGCTGTGCATGTTTATCCCGTGTATAATGTTATCGAAGCAGTGTCTTATCGAAAACCGAGAGTCGATCGATTCGCTGCAAGAATTCCCAGGCGTTGAAACTGTTTTTGAGCGTGTTTATCGAACAAACTTATCGAATGCTTTTTTCAACCATAGCATTGTCCATTTTATGAGGGACACACTTCTACACCTGCGATTATTATTGTATAAATAATATAATGTAAAATTGAACTAAATTTTATATTCGAACGACGCATTATCAAGTATTTGGACCTTTCACTTTTGCATAATCAAAACTGAACAGAATGTAATTTATGAGCCAATTGATTGAAAGCTTTCGAATTTGTAATACTATTTGTATATACATTGTTTCAATTAATGTAGAACAAACTAATTGCTTCGATGAAGTTAATCAGGGCGTTTGCTCATTCACACATACGTAGATATAATACATGGATCAGTCATCAAGTTACACATAACTGCAGTAGTCTTCAGGTGTTTCCGCTAAATACTACCTATCCAAAATGCGAGCTGGGTATTCTTCAATATTAATCGTAGCATGCGTCCTATTTCTTAGTACAATTCGGGATTCATCCGCCAATGCTGGGGATGGGGATATTCAGACGGATTCTGAAGGTAGGAAATCGAAAAAGTTAACTATATTGACTGATACAGTAGATAAATTATTTAAATTGTTCGATCAAATTTTAGAATCAGCATATCGAATCATCGGCGGCAGATTGGCAAATACGAAGGAAAGACCATTCCAGGTCCTGATAACGAAATTGAGGTCGAGTGGCAAAGGATATTATTTACTTTGCGGAGGTTCAATTTACAACAGGTAAGTCGCGGTGACATTTCTCGATGGCAGCATTCTCTGTCATTAAGGCTCTTTAGCACGTTGTTTGGTCCATGCTGATTACACGTAAAATTCTAATTAACTCTCTTCCGGTAATACTAAACATGGAGACTTGGGACTTGGTGCTATCGATTCAGAAGGAACAGATCTAGGATTGATATGTTCGGCTTTTTTGAATATTG
>JAQFYT010002315.1:0-13270 GCA_034694925.1 Ceratophysella denticulata | reverse complement strand
AGCAAAACAAGTAGGTAAGCATGTAAGCGGAAGCAGACGCTTACAGTGCGTAAATCGTGTACGCATATTTTGTCGAAATTAAATTAGTCCCTAATGCTTCATCGTCCCAAGCCAAGTCTCTCGAACTAGTTTTTTTATACTTTTAATTGTTCCTGGGGTATTTACTCTAAAAATGTGTCCATCTCAATGAAAAACAATAAAAGGGAACTCTGGTTTTGAATTTGGAGTCGTTGAAATGAATCCATTCATTTTCTAAAAATAAAAAAAAACACTGACTCCTTCATGAGGATCTGGGGAGTCGGATGAGAGAGAATCTGCATTGAGCCATGAATCACTCCCTGGCTTTGCCTTTTTATTAGTCCTCCAGAACAAGAAGAAAAAATAGTTCGAGACAATGTACTAGAGAATAGACTACAGTAATACAATTTGTAATAATTCAAAAGAGTAGGGACTAGGGACTAGGACCTGAATTAACTCGACTATTCATTCAGAATCAACACAACAACAGGCAGGCATTCAAACATTCAAAGCCTGGCCACCAATCAACTCGCGTGTGTGAGCAAGGACTGAAGATGAGAAAAGAACCATTCAAGATTTTAGGCCGTCAATTTGGTATAGGATATTTGGGCCTGGCAAATTGGCCATTAGATCTGAAATCTGAACCACGTTAAATTAACATCAAAAACCTGTAATTCTGGGCATATTTCGCACTTCCATGACCATTGTAGGTCACAGGTTCAATACCCAGCAGTTAAGGTTTATTATTAGATCGAAAAACTTGCGAGATTTGTTATAGTTAAACTAACCATTGCTTGCATTTGTACTGCAGAATTCAAAATACATAGCTACATGACTTGGCGCAATTGTTCCGGAAATTAGCGCCGAAACAAGGTGCCATTATTCGGCCTATTTGCTAATATTACAAAGTTAGTGCCCAGCCTTAAGGCCCAAAAGAACGCATCCAAAATGTCGTAGAACCAGCAAGAGTAAGACCCTTGAAAATATAGACCGACTAGACCCCTTACGCTTTTCTTTACTCAGATTCGCATGTAAATTAGTTCAGGAGGCTTGGGCCCTGGGAGACAAAAAAAACGTGAGATTTATTTCTTCATTTTCTAAAGGTGTGAAATGATGAACTGCCTCTTGTATTAATTTCAGGCGTTCTTCTCTTCCTGCTTCAGTTATTCTCAATGGAGTTCTCCCGTGTGGAAGTACGAAGTACAATGAACAAACGGGTCAGGACAGCCCTTACACTCCTATATTCGTCTCAAGCTCGACTTAATTATTATTTCTATTCAATACGAAATGCCTATGAATGCTTGTGATAGTGAGCTACTCTATATTTGGATTGGATAAGCTAGGCGCAACAATTCGTTCATATATTACCGCATGGATGACTTCGAGATCTCGGATAAATATTGCCTGGGATATATTTGTGAAATCGGAGCTGTTCAGAATAAATTTTAAAAAAGTGTAAAAGTGTCAATAATAAATATGCAGTTCATGGTAGCTCGCACTCTGGTGTACCCCAACTGAACCAAGCTGAATTCATGCGACTCGATATTGGGCGAAACACGCAAGCAGATGAATTGGTCATAAAATTAATATGGCTTGACGCTTTTTATCTAAAGACACTACACTGAAGTGAATTACGTAAATTCTTACTCCTCCACCCGCCCATTAAAGCTACAGAATTGGTTTTAAAACACTTCTGGCACAGTAGGAGGGTGTGCACTGTGCACCCTGTCTCCATTACTTTCACTTTACTTTCACCCCCGCGTTTTACTTCACGACCCAGCCACTTTCTTCCAATAAACTCCAACTAATTCACAATAGGTAATTGGGGAAATTTAATTAGTCAAGGGCAGAGTTTTATGTATTTTCTAATTAAAAATGCTGTATATTACCTATTTAACTTAAGAAAAACGTAGGTTCTACGACAATTCCGCGCGGAGAAAGCACAAAGTAATTCAAATTGTCATGCTTTTGGCCCTTATTCAAATGATAAGAAACCATAAAAGTTAATAAAGTAATTTGCGGTGTACACGATTAAGTTTGCATCACCTAACCTCACATTAAAATATGTCTTGTGAAACGATCGCGACAAAATTATCCATTCACTCAATAAGGCTGATTTCGCATGCATTACTTCCACCCCATAAAACAGTATGAAATACTACGAAACCACCCTCACACCCACATCCCCCGAAAAAAAAATGCAATTATTACAAACCAGCATCGTTGAATAGATTGCGGTGTATTTCGTTTTTAAAAAAAGAAAAGATAAATGAATCTACGTGTAACGGAATAATGTTAATGGTTCCAGAACCGAGTGGGAGATATGTTATATACGACTTGCCCTGACTCCGCATGATAGAAGATGATAATTCGATAAAATATGAAAACGCGGTTAGAAAAGAAAAAGTCAAATTTTAAGGAGGAAAGAAGATACGCAAATGTGTGCTATAAATATTAGAGCTATAAGATATTCTGTCTCATGCTTCACTTTGTGTCGAGGGGAGCTTCCGTATGCCTCTTTTGCTCTGTATCTGTATCTCTCCTTACGGAACGACGACGGGTTTCCAAAGACATAAATTGAACGGAACGGAAAAGAGATTACGTTTTTTGTACCCTTCTGTACAAGTAGTTTCTCTCCGCTCTTGTCCAATCATCATAATTCTTTCATCATTTTGAATCCGATATCAAAATTCATTAAAAAATTTCGGTGTTTTTTCGTTTTTGCCATACAAGGTTTTGAAATTTTGATTTGGGTTGTTCATTTAAGAAGAACTAGAACTAAATGTGCACAAAAGAAACAAAAACTCTAAAACATGTTATCTACTCCTTTTGGACGTGTCTTTTTCCGCTTGGAAACAAAAGAATGTGCATTCCAAGGCAGTTAATTTGTAAAAATACATTTTGAGGGTTTCACCAAGGAAAACAAATACTTGCCGTTACGCCGCCGTGACTTGGTATTCCTTGCAGCAACCTATAGGCATAGCATAACTGGTGTATCTTGTCCGTGTAGCATAAGTACCAGTCGTGCCGTTAAGTAGGTAGAAGAAACAAAAGCGGCGTGTGCCTCGTTGAAGTCGAAAGTGACAAGTTTAGTTACAAATTGACAATAGGGAGAAAGTTATGAGCTGGAGGCTGAGAGGCGGCTCGAGTCCCACTAACTATGCACATAAAATAAAATCTTAATGTGAAGTGTCGAGGGAACTAGTACGTAGCTACATATGTAGTACACAGATATGTGGTATACACCATAACACGTAAATACATGGATTTTATCTATTTGTTAAGGCTACAACAGAAGCTTCGGTTCCTTATCCTAAATGTATGCATGGCTAACATTCCTAAACATGGCTAACGTTTCTTGGTTGAGTTGATCAGGTTCAGAAGATATCAATTAGGTTTAAACCATATTGTTATATCTGTCCTCTTTCAGGAACTAATTAATTCAAAATATTTTATAAATACACTTTATTTTATAGGTTTTAGTTTTCGGCTCCATAGGTATACAGGCGTTTCTATATTTAAATTATCATTGGGTAGCTCAAATATGTACAATCCTATTTGCACTTTAAACCTAACGAATTTACGACATTGAATACTCCATAGTCTAATTTACAAATTCCAATCCCGAAAATTCAAATATTTTCTCCGAATTTTTGACTGAGCACTTCCAGATGACGATATTATGATCAAAGCCGAGTAGCCGATCTACATACAGAAAAATTGGTATTCCGATCTGATCCCTAACCGAGAAGCAGCTTTACGAAGGGGAAAGACGTACCGGACATTTTGATATAGAAGATGGCATCGTGTACGAGGGGTCTAAATAATATGAAATACCTCGACTTGTCTTCTCCTCTGCCTAATGTAATAATATAGGACCTGCATAATATTCTCCCTGTCTTCGGCTCCAGGACTTATGAGGAGAATGTGGCTGGAATCTGGAATGCCGATGAGACTGGTACGTGCGTCCAACTTCTGCGGTAGCATTTTTGTCCCAATTGTCTTTTCATATCACGTATTCCCTGCTACGCAGCCCTGGAAAGCCGCTAGGCTGACTTGGATCAAAATTGCTAGTACATATATTATACCTAATACGCTTTGCATGTCATATTGTACTTTATATATTTAGTTTTGAAAAATCTGAATATTCGTATACGAGCTCACTGTAAGACGGATGCTAAAGGAGGCTTTTGGCTCTACAGACAGGGAGCTGCAATCGAAAATTTGAATTTTTGTCACGATTACTGCTTAATTGTACGGTCATTTTGGAAATCAGCGTGTCCTGGACTTTGCGGCAAATAATTAAACGTTTTAAGGTTAAGTACCGCGTTTTTGGAGTCCCATATAACTTCGGTTAGGTTGTGTTCTAATAATTCAGGTTAGGTTAGGTTTGGTAAGGTCAGCTATAGGACTCCAAATCGCGGCAGAGTTCAAACAGCACTGGTAACTTGCTGGTAACGATAGCCACCTACGTTTAATTTTGTTGGTTGCTTTACTAGAGTGCGGAATATCTAAAATCTAATAACTGTTAACTTGAATTAATATAAAGTTAGTTAACTTCAACTGGCGCATTAACACTAGCATGCCTAGCATGCCAAACTACAACCGAATATTCCGCATTCAACCCAGAATTACATACTAGGAATACTGTTTGTTTGAATTTGAAAATTGAACCTTGGAAAGTGCGTGTGAAGCACGTTCCGGGCAGAAACAGAGTGTAAATATGAAATAAACCAGACTGGAAAAAGAGATAGTTATAGATGAGACGGTGGTGGTGTCGTCCTAGCCTCCATAAGGGACTCCATAGGGTGAAACATGATGAGGTGAGGACGAGAGGCTTGCGGAAGATTCATGGATTTTTCGGGAGAATTTGTTGGCTTGGCATGGCAATGGCAGGAAGATGCAGAAAGAGTATAGTATATGGGGAAATTGCTATTTTTTCTACGGTATTATATATTAGGTCGTAGATCCTAGGAGAGAGAAGAGAGCTTGCCCCTATCTGTTGTGCTCCGTGTTCGGAAACCCGGGTGAAGCCCCCCTCCAAAATGTAATATTAAATGGATATGGCGGCGTCTTGTGTGTAGAGGGTGCAAAGGCATCTATCAGCCTTCGGAATAAAAATTTTTGTCATCTCCTCCGCCGATTAATCATACTTGAGGATTTATTGGGGCGGAGGTTCGGTTGGTTGGGGGAATGCTGCTCGGGAAATGGGAAAATGGTTGGGAATTTTCACAGCGGTCCAAGGTCCAAATAATAATATCGGGAAAATAACGCAACGGTGCGGTAGCGGGTTCTGGAAATAGATCCAATTTTGAATTCAGCGAATTCGTAAATATATAGTGCCAAAATATCGGTGATTGAGGTTCATACTGCTGGATCTGTATAATTTCACTCTTAAGTTTTTTCTGGTTACTTTTCACCGTTATGAATTTTTGCGAAAGTATGTTTTGGCTCTGACGCGTTTTTCGCTAATGAATTTTAACCTATGAATTACTATTTTAATTAGATCCTAACGAAATATATCGCTATTCAATATTATCACTTGTTTCGGTCAAATAACTTCCACCGGAATTCTCCGTCGGAATTATTCGTGTAGCTCTAACAATTTTTCGCTCTTATGCCTTTTTTATAATTATTTAAGGGTAGTAAGCATGGGTATGTAGCACCGAGATTCATGATTTGGCATAGAGTATTCATGAGTGATGACGAAACTTGTCAAAATATTAAGCTTTGACATAGCTGAAATTAAATTTTTGTATTCAGCATTAAAATAAACCGAATAATTCTATTTTGGGTGCGTCCGAAGTCCAAAGGGTTGCGCCTTATCTGAATCACCGGATTCACCAGGTATTGGTCATTTATCTACAGATAGGATATATGTTGTTACCAAGCCGGAATTACAAGTCGCGGCAATGGTAACAAAAGGATATCCAGAACTTTAGTACCTAATTATTTTCTCGTTGTAATAATTTTTTGTGTGCGTCTGTCTACGGCTGACAGAAGGAGCGGAAATAGAAGCCCCCCGCACCACCCAGCGTGTCAGACTAATGAATTCCAGTCCCAAAAAGCCCGGTGCGATAACTAGCTCACTAGCTCACCTCATAGCTACCTCCTGTCATCCCGACCGACAGAAGAGCCAAAAGCTTAAAACAGATCCATGTAGCACCTCGCTATCCCACAGCCCTTTCCGCTTCTTCTAACTTCTCCCGGGTAAAATTAATATATGGATTTCGGAAACTCACACAGAACCCAACCGAGCGGCCCAAACCATAAGGAGTTTGTGGTCAATTGGGTCTCGGAAATCCAGACAAACCCGCCAAATTTGAGCGTTTTTGAATTGACGGGGATGGGCGTAAAGCCCACTTTTGCCGATTTGTCAAAATGTATTCGTAGGGTATGTTAGATTGTTGTTGGCTCGGATTTCTAAAAATCTACATAAATAGCTAGCCATCAACTTAAATACATTTGAATCCTATGAAATATTTGATAAATATTTTCAATGTCCGCAGCGACTATTGACAATTACACGGTTTAGCATCAGAAATAGCGAATAACCGTGGCAGAAACGTCACGAAACCCGAGATATGGCGAACCTAGTAGGAGCAGCAGCCCAGGAAGGTCTCAGCATGGTGGCACCCGGGGTTTGGCTGGATCCTGTAACTCTGGCTTTGGCCCGGATTCGGCTCTTCGTTCGTTCGGCAATGCCTGGAGTCGGAATTGGAAGGATGGATGAGAAAACATTGGGAAAAGAAGTGCTGACGCAAATGGTTTGTTGTGGCCATTCTTCTTTCAATAGGTAGAAGCGGCAGGCAGCCCAGAGAACCGTACATGCGGAATGGGAGCCAGGCAAATAAATAATACCTAACCCTGGGAGAAAAAAATGTGTCTTGTACGGTGACTGCTTGCTGCTACCCGGACTTACGCCTCACTATCCGGTTATATTCAGATATACATAAATATTTTGGAAAGCGGGTATAAAATTCTTCGTAAATGTCCGATGAAATAAATTTACGATTTTGATTTTGCCGAATGATTATTAAAATATGGTTTATAAATATTAATTTATAATTAAAAAAAAACAGTTCAACTCGACTGTCTGATTCATGTGATTGATTACTAAAACCTACAATAAAATACATGATTAATTGGAAAAGTTTATGGAAGGATTATAGTACCTATTTAAGTTTATGTACCAATAGGTAAGTGATTCGAAAACAATTATAAAATATCACAGTCCCGACTTTTCCTAACCCAACGACTCAGCATTGCGTTCCAAAGGGGCAACGCAATCTGTATCCTGGCTTCCCTTCCAACACATCCGCCAAAACCCTAAACGAGATATTTTACCCATTATTATCCATTTCATATTTGTAAATCAAATTGGTATTTATGTGGACGTTTAAATAAATCACGTTCTGATTCCTGGGAAAAAAATTAAAAAATAACGCAAATTGCGTTATATCTTAGTTATAATTGTTCAATTTAAAATTTCATATTAAACCGAAAATCTGAATATACCTGTCAGTCAGCACCGATCTCTGGTTATGTTTAACGATGTGTTAGATTCTGTATTTAAATAGTTGAATGTGGAATGTTTTGGCTACTTCCCTACCCGGAGTCCACCGTAAATGAAAAGATTGAGTAATGGGTTTGTTTGGAGGTGAAGGAAACTCATTAAAAACGCCTTTAAGTCTACTAATAAAAACCACCTTAGTAAAAAGAGGAAAGGGTGCGAGGTTGGAAGTTGGAAGTTTTAGTAAAAAGGAATTTATCATTTCTTGTTTGGACTTTTTTTGTCTTCTAAAAACCCGGGCTTCATTGTGTGAACTGAAACTCCAAGTCCAAGATCGGAGCCAGCAGGATTGGATACCTCAGAGATTCCTCTTATGCCTAAGTTACGGAACCAACACAATACCTCGTAAATATGCATCTGTTTAACTTTAAAAAAAAAATAGTGTTGGACAGGGCATTGTGGTCGGACGCTATAAATCCCCAATTTTTTGATTGGGTGGTATTTCCCAAGTAAAATACACAGAGGGCTGATTGTCATATTGTAATTCAATCTGTGTTGGAGAGAGAAGAAAGCTTGAGCTATCTCTCGACGGACTTTTTTCAGATAAGCACATGGTCATTTTCTAGTGGACAATTTGACCCTTGGGCTTATGCACCGGAAACAGAAATGTTGTTGTAAGCCTGATTATTTCGTAATCCGCTACCGTTTAAAGATAATTCAGATTATTCAAGTGTCTGAAAATATTTAAATAGACACAGGTTGGTAAAATTAAAGCGCCCGTAAATTCAACAAAGTGTTATAAGTTATAAACTCCTAAGCTTATTAGGTACATTATCTCTACACGCACTGGGCAACCTTCAGGCAATGCTGGTCACACGTATAGGTACTATCACTAAACCGTACTGCGGATTGCATTGCATATTTGCTTGTCGGATATATTGGTTTTCAACTACGGCCAATAAAACGCTACATTCGTAAAATATATGGCTTCATTCGTCCGAGGTTCAAATGACCTGAAACGTTTCCCAAGAACTCTTTTACACAATGGAGTAATGGATGAGTCTTTGGGCAGAAGGGAACGCAGGCCATTGTTGATTCCCTGGTGAGATGAGAATAGAACATGTAGGAAAATTGGATTTTTTTTATAAGAGGACCCTTAGCCCTCAGCCTAGAGTTAGCTCATCCTCCAGTTGAGTGTACCTTTTTGAGTTGAAGACGGAAGGAAGGACCACCTTTCAAGGGACGGACCCCTTCGGCATGGGGGATGATTATAAACGAATTACGGGGCCTTAAAGAGATCCTAAACACTTTGCTTTATGATTCTTCTCTCCACGTCAATGGCACCTGCTGGCTGCTGGGGTCTTCTTCCTCTTATAATACCAAAGTATTTTTTAAGGAAAAGGAAACACTCTCACAAAAAATAGTGT
Source organism: Ceratophysella denticulata (assembly GCA_034694925.1). NCBI lineage: Eukaryota > Metazoa > Arthropoda > Collembola > Poduromorpha > Hypogastruridae > Ceratophysella > Ceratophysella denticulata. The sequence goes on along the minus strand of JAQFYT010002315.1, from coordinate 4,312 downwards.
TTGATTTATGAGGTTGTAAGTCCACTGTTTAAGGGAATTCTTTAAGGACTCTTGTGTTAGCGTGAGTCTTATATTCTGCCTTTGCTTTGACCTGACCTGGCCTGGGTATGCAGATATTCGTCAACGCGGCGTGCGTTCGATCAGTACTGAAATCTTCAAAAAGCTGACTTTCACAGATTCAAAATTTCTAATTCATGTGGCGTTCCGTGTAACGTAGTCAGTTGAGTTTTAAATGCAGTAAAAATTCTACGATTTTCAGCTGTAAAAGGACAACGAATCAATATTTCTATGACAAACGCGAAATTTAAGCGTGCCTGTCCGTTTCACAGCAATGTTTGAGATTTATATAGCATACCGTATGTAGAATTAACTCAAGTTTTAGTGATATTATATGCTATTCGTCAACACGGCACAATGAATTTTTAAGGGCATATTTATATTTAAGACTAGTCGATTACAAGTTGCATATTGCAAATCAAGGTTTGCCAGTCGTAATATATACTGTTGAAATAGTTAAACCTCAATGAACCCGTTGGGATCTGAGATGAGATGAGTTGAGTTGTACAGTATTTCGCCTTTTTAAATTTTATTCTCAACGGCGTTCAATAAAGCATAACTTTTCTAATACTTCCATATGGATTTGTAACCAATTATTCGCATTTAATGAAACCCAACGTAGATCACTTGGGGTCCGAATTAATTTGTACGCCCAAAAAAGCACGTCTACCGTAAATAAAATTTTGAATTATTCCAAAGATGGATAATCCAGATTGTTTTCATATTTATTCAAATTATTCGTGGGAACCATAATACGGTACAATAAGTAGTCGAATTTTTCATTAAATCGCAGCAGCGTTACATAATATCTTATATCCAGACTCTGAGACTACAACGTTTTCAACTTGCAACTTGGAATAACGCTCAAATTTTGAGTCAGATCATAAAAAACGCCTCATGTTTGCAGAGTAGTCGGACGAAAGGCCGGTACCATGTGATTACGATAATTTTATATCTATATTATCCCCCACTCTTTTTCCCAGGACTTTTTTACATGCTCGAGAATGAAACAAAATAATCTTAGGTTAAGTTAACGAGCAACAAGAACGACCAACCAAACAAATTCTTCGGTGTTCCCCTGTATTCTTGTATTCATGCCGAAGAAATGAAGGTTGAGAGGTTAGACCCGTGTGCGTGTCTGAGCTTCAGTGGTCAATTCTACCACGGAGAAATAAGGCGTGCAGAATTGCTGTGTACTACCTATATAGCTTTCAGAATTTCCAGCGGGCATTTGACCGTTGTCAATGACGAAAGCTCGGGTGTTTTGTCCCTAAGCTGCGCCATGTTACTTTAGCAGAATTTTTGAGAATAGTGGTACAGCCTTAATAAATATCTGACACATAAATCGCTAACTATGCAAAAACTTGTCGTATTTAGAATTCTAAACATTGGCCCATGTGACCTAACCGAAATTTCCGCGACCCGATTGACTTTTCCCCCGTTTTGTGTTGTGTACGAGGGAAGTAGAGAGGGGAGTTTTGTTTTAGATTGGAAGGTTGGTCAAACGGAAAAGATAATTTTGCACTGGGAAACCACGCATTCATGCGTTTGGAGATAATTGGCTCGACTCACGTACACCCGCTCATTATACCTGAGCAGAGTCAGAGCAAAGCTAGGGCTGATGGAATCACCATGATACAGAATTCAAATCAGAAAATCCAGTTTTCTGAACACTGAACACACGAGTAAAAAAAGTAGAAAAAATAAAGAAATACATATACAATACAAGGTGTTAGTTGTGTAACACTACAAATGCTCATGTCTGGGTGTCTTTTTCAGCCCAAAAACAGGCTATAGCCACACTTATGATTCAGATGATGCCGTGTTATAAGAAAAAATTGAAACTACGTGTGAATTCGAATAAAGTAAGAGTTTCGCCAATATTACGTGTAGTTTCCCTAATCATAGCCTCAGTGATACTCGGTTGTTAGTAATAATAGTAATTTTTATGTCTTATTTAACAGGAATGTTTCGGCTTGAGCAAGGCCTGCGTGCGTGGAAATACTATAAACAAAAACTTAGACGATATTTGCATCTTATTTTAGGCTTTACGGAAGTATGACTATTGGGAATTTGCATACACGACATTGGCTTAAGGGGCAAGTGAATAATTCATCATTTTTGCAGCCAAGAGCATTGAAATTTCTAGTAAATTCTCTCGTAGTTATAATTCATTATTAAGAATTTTAACATAAGGTTTAAGATTGGCATGACCATTTATCATATGTCAAGGCATGGACGGGTCTCCCGTCGTGCCTGCATGATTAATTCCACTCATTTAAAAAATTATTCTACATGATAAACCCCTGCTTGCAGGCTGGATATCACATATCGCGATTTACAAAACATACGTGGGCATTGGCATTACTTTTTTTTTGCGGGGAATTTTTTGGCATTAGATTAGACGCGAAGCAGCAGCGTTCTTACGCTCCCAGCCTACTGCGCTGTTTTAAGGTTGTATTCGTAAATTTGTAATTCAGGGGAAATCCGTAATTAAAATTGCTAGTACATAGTAGATGAAACGGATTGACTGATTTTGGGATTATCGATGGCTCTATGGCGATGGCTCTATGGCGATGGCTATCTAAACACGGTAAATTTACCGGATCAATTCATATTACGCATATGATTCGATAGAATATTACCGAAGTTGCCAATTACCTACTAACTATGCTATTGTGTATCAGCTCACATCACTGCGCTAATTTTTAATTCTATACTACAGCCTTAAGTTAAGAAATATTCTTTGTATTACGTAATGTCTAATAATGGCGAGTGCAGGGGCGCATGGGCTCCTAAGCTTCGCTTTGGTCTGAAATGGGAGAGAAGGAAGACAATTGTGAAGTGTGTAGCTTTGGAACGAACTAATGATTTATTCCGTGTCTCCTCAAATCCTGATTTACGACCACACAGCTAGATTCTAGTTAGAGATCCAATAGATTCTCTCAAATAAAGGGTAGACACACTCAGGGAAAAAATGTAAAGGCTCCACCTGTGCCCACTTTCTTTTTTTTTCCGAGAGCCATTCTCCCGTTCCGTCCGTGTCTTGGATTGGATTTTACGAAGAGAATTAGGAATTTGTGTATTTACGTACAAATACGTACTCATTTTGAAATCGTAAATGTCGCTATTTTCCTAATATTGCTGAATACTTGGAAGATGTGCTTCAAAGGATTTCCTGAATACGGTTATATTTCGCCATATACGATTTACAGATATTTACAGAGTAAAGTTCTGTAATTTGATTGATTCGAATCCAACATAAATATAATCTGAATATTAACCGGTTAATATTTACGATGGATTTTTTTTTAAATATTGACGGTCTGGCCCTAGAATTCTGGAAATCATTTTCCTTCATCCATGTCCATGCCGATCTTTCAATCAACCGTACAAGCTTATAGATACAATAGAAAGTGAAATACTGAGCAGCGTTTAAACAAACCTTGTAATTGCCATTAAATTTGTTTAGAACATTTCTACATTGAACGTTATAACTTTGTAGCATTTTACCGGATTTTGACTACAATGAACCCAAACCTACATTTGGTTCTATTAAACACATGTACTTTGCTTATTTACTTGCCGAACCATGTATTTGTATGTCCGGTTCAGGAGTGGCCGGCTGGCCTATAATTAAAATTAAAAAAGTCGAAATCCACTTTGAAATTCATACGCTAGTTTCAATTAAAAACAGTACCCAAGCGTTTCTCTAATAGAGTCATAAATAATGCACTGTAGTTTCTGATCCAGAGGATACGCGGAGTGAAACCCTCGTAGCTCATTCCAAAAAACCCAAGCAACAACGTTGGCAAAAGGCAGGGCTAATGAAATTATAAATTTTAAAAGAGAAGAAGGATGGGTGGGGTTCCGGGCAAAAAAAAAATACAGCCTTAAAGAAAACTTGTATGTAGATAAGTTATACGTTGTTGTCTTCTCGTATTCCTTTTGTACTGTGCCAGAGCTTTTCGTATATCATAGCTAAAGAGATAGTCAAGATAGCGTAGGCTCGAATTTGATATTCTCACAGGCGTTTTAGACCGGAAGAGTCTTATTCAGTAGTAGGTATGGATTACATTGCTGTACATCTGAATGTCGCAATTTCAGTATGAAGTAACCCGTAGGATCACTTAGCATGTGTTTTGAATGGTCTGCATTAAAACAATATGTAGAACCCTATGCATATCATCATGTATCTTGTCGTACCATATTTATCCGAATTAAATGTACTAATTCGTTATAAAATGTATATAAA
>JAQFYT010002314.1:0-13276 GCA_034694925.1 Ceratophysella denticulata | reverse complement strand
CGAGTACCCGCGCTTATTGATATCCGATACGATCCTGCGGAAGTCCAAAGTCCAGGTTTTATAGTTTTCAGTACAGATAGTATCACGAACCTCTCTAAACAACTAAAGCATCTGTAGTCACTTAAACGGGGCCCCTCTGTACGAATTACAATCGCTTCTAGTGCTGTATTGAGTCGTATTCATCCTATATTAGGCAATGCGAGTTCCTTTATTCACTTAATGCCCATTAGCAAAAATTATCCTCGCTCTTAGTGTCGTACTATAAGAGTCATCATCATAAAATGCTATGCAATTCTGGCTACTTAATCACTTTACGCACACCTACAAGAATTAGTCGCTTCTAGAGCATAGACGGACGGACAGGGGCGTCCCATAAGACCTTCCTGTCTAATAGAGAAGTCTTAATCCTTTCAATTATAAGTAAAGCTCGTTGAAAAATCAATTGGTCCATATTGGTGATACAACTAGAAGCACATGGAAGCAGAAATCTAAAAATGCGATATTCTGGTCAATGTCTTGGTGCCAGTATCCTTCTGGTCCCAATGTGCCGTAAGGCAGGTTTTTTTTTTATTAAATTCGTTTGTTATTGTTCTACGCAATATCGCAGTCCAGAGCTACCAAACACAAGTAATTGATACAAGTTATTGACAAATTAAGGAAACTTAACATTGAAGAAAAGTTATGTTTCCGTGATATATGGTTTGTCCAGTATTCCACATATAAGAGCACACTGAAGGATGATGGCTTTATGGCCTCCAGAAGTAGGATAGGTACTGAATATGGTGTATCAGAATATACAAAATTTCTAGTTGGTTTCAGGCGTATAAAGCTGACAATATGTTGCGCGCTGAATATTGACTAGGTACTTAATACTGGTGGAGTTCAACAGATGAAATTTGTATTTCTCAGTCAGGCTCGTAAAATTAATGATAAAGTACAAAGGGCTCGAACTCGAATGCCAAGAAGGCGATTGAGAGGAAGGTGTGTGGTGTGTGTAATTAATTACCTACTGTTTCTTGTTATTTGGAGAGGCTGGCGGATATAATCAAGGAAAGCACTTTGGGCAGAGAGTGGTGTTGAGTGCCAGGGGATGGGAGAGATAGGCATTATTGGAGAGAACTAAAGCCTCTTGTGTTTGTGTCCCGTGTGTGAACAGGTTGATTTACAACACATTGATCAGAATACAGGAAGTAATCTCGTTCCGTATGGAATTGATCTCAAAGAGTTCTACTTGTCAGTGGAGTGGGATATTCTCGAGGTGCCCGCACGGAGAAACGAAGAGTACTACCCCGGAATCCAGGAACCCTTCCCAGGTCATCATAAGCTCTTTTCTCCCACCCGCAAAACCCCACAACTTTCCTGTTCCCTGACAAAAGACCCCGGACAAATCAAAAACCCTTACGATCCAACAAAGTCTTGGCTTGTCCAAAGTAACCAACATACTACCTATAGTTCCAATAGAAAACGCAATATGGAAATAGAAAACGCAATATGGAAGCTAGCCTTTAGCTTTACTACACTGCATTCAAAACTGTTTCCATGAATTTGTTCTACGCAGATATGTTTAATTAGCAAATGAACATAGACTGACGACAACCAATTAGTAGGATTGGAGGAATTGTCTGGGGTGTTGTGTGGCGTGACCTGGCACTTGGGGCTCACCTTCGCTTCCTTCCGCCCATTATGCCTCCTTAGCTCCAGTTCCATCATGTGCACACTTTCTGGGCCGACAGACGCCCCTCCTCCTAATGGATTCTTAAACCTTCACCCTTCTTCAGCTTCCGAGTCTTTTCTTGTCTTCTTTCTTTTGTGCCCCAATGCCTTTTCTCATTCAAATGGCTCCTGCCTGAGCATAGCTTCACCCCAACTAAACGACTCAAGCCCACCTCGAACACAGGCGAGGCGAGTATTTATCTCAATCCCATTCACCTTTCTCCACTCAACACTTCATAATCAGCCCGTAGCGTAGTTTGGAATTTTGGGATTCAACTGTGTGTTTCTCCCGCTTCGCATTTTCAGTAACAGTATTCCAAATTTCTTATGCTCCTTGCTTGGGTGAAAGTGGGAGAAAACACACACGGGGAATCTTACAAACATAAAAGATAAATAGCTGTATATCGTCTTTACACCATACACGTTTTACCGTTCGGGCTTATAAAAGTTTTGGGATGTATCGGAAAGTATAATAATCCCGCCCATATTTAGTATCAACGAACATTTCCGTTATGGTTGACGAGGCTAAACTCTTTTAATCTTATATGGTTATCAGAAACGTCACTAAGTAAGGTAAGTATATGCTTTCGTTTGGGTATGCGTACATACACTGTACATCGCCCACCGCTCTAAGGTTACTACTGCGAGATTTTTAATGCATTTCCACATGTTACGCGATGGATTTCCGGTATTGTCAAGCAGCGTAACGAGACAAAAGCTCATATATCGTGACACGAGAGAACCCTTCCATGTTAGTGCTGAATTTATACTGTACACTAGATACTCCAGTCGGTATTGTAAATTGACGCAGTACATCCGCCGGCATGCTAAAGGGCACTATTACACGCTACCCAAATATTTATTCCTCAGAGTCAAGAGTCATTCTTGGAATCCGACAATGTATTTTTCAAACTCGACTCCTCTCTGCTATCTCCTCTTAACGTAACTTAGAAGCGATGGAAGTTGTTCTGATCCGGATAAAAGTTGCGGAGCACTGGGAAGCAGAAGGATGATTTGATGACGAAGTTAAAAGTTGTGGCTGGTTGTTGGATGGGGGAAAAATAATTTTTTGTAGAAGTAAATTTCTGGAAATGGTGGCAGGAATCAGATGGAAATCTGGGTTTGAGGAATGGAGGAAGTTGAGGGAGGAGGGTTGGAGTAAATTAATAGGTGGAGTTGGGGATTAGTGTCAGACAGGGTAGGGAAGGCGGAGGACTCACAAGACTCATAAAGTGAGGCAGGGACTGGACAGATCCATGGGCTTGAGGTGAAAGTTTCACCAACGTGACTTATTCCATTTCCGCTTTCTCTCTCTCTCTCTCTTCGCTATCTCGTCTGGGACTCCAATAAGATTTCCTTCGTCTTTTTTTTTCTATTTTTGGGAAGTCCATAGACCTCACGAGCTGAACTGACTCTGGGCTTGAGACACGAAGATGAGACCGGGAAACTGGGCTATGATTTGTAGGGTCGTATCCTTCCACATATCGAAGATATTTCTCATTTCATCTTGGCACAAATCCTCCAACCAAAATTTTTTCTTCCGACGTTTTTTTTTTTCACGTTCTCCGTTTCCTCTGTACCCGGCATGACTTAAAAAGTCTACATGCATTGGTCAATTGGGCCGCTGTATTTTGTGTCTATCTGGTAAAGACAAAATATGAAGTACCGGAATGTGAAGTGAAGAGGTAAATTTTTCCTACTTGAGTGAGGTAGGTACTAATGCATATTTCTAGATAGAAAAATGCTAGGAATGATCAGCGGGCCCGGATTTGATCGGTCCAGTTGGCAAGGCAGAAGTAATGGGGGTCTTTAGACGCGGGATCTGACCTAAGCCTTATCCAGATCCAAGACTAGAGGCTCGGAATATTACTTTTCCTACTGGGCTGGAGTGGGAAAGGAGCTAGAGGTCCTTGTGAGGAGGATTCATGTGAAACACGACACTGGGAGAATATTAGGAAGCTCTCTCCGGGTCGGTTGAGCCCGAGCTTGGCTTCCACATCCACCTCAGTACAGAGTCCGGGATCCCAGAATGAATTCCCTGGAAGGTTCCAGGAAGAAATGAGAACAATCCTCTTCCCATTCTCTATAGCCACTTTGTATTTACGTTTATTTCCCAGACGGCTTCTTGTCCACTCGACGGTTGGAAGGGCTGGAGGACATACTACCACATACTACTTCACTTCTCGAGGCAGTATATTTTAATACTTGGTCTAAGTGTATGTCGTAAGGCCTTCAGTGCCCCCAATTGGATTCCCCTCACTTTTACGACCACCCATTCCGCCCGCCTGCCCTTCCACGCGTCCTCACACCTCCCGCCGACCCTCAAATCCGGCTCCTACCCCCAAACAGGGCTCCCGAAACAATGGGAACTCTACGACAGTCCCTCAAGATTTGTATAGGGACCTCTAATGTCATTTGTAGTCTACAAGTCATTTGATCACTCTCCGGCCCTCGCTCCGCGCTTGATGTAAGAGAGGATCAGGGAAAGGAGCAGAGATGAATTGGATGGTGGAGACAAATAAAAATTGTCCTCTGAATTGGGTAATTACCCCATTTGTTACTTTTATGGGGAAAACATGCCTGCGTTAGCAAGTGAAGCGAGGGCTACAACTGCAAATGATTTCTGGGGGATTTGAGGCGTCCGTGTTAGGTCTCCTTCCCAATTCCGCCTGTCACTCCTCCTCCCCCAACCAAGACCCACCGCTTAGCTCCAAATTGAAAAGCGGGCTAATGAGTGTTTTCTCTTCCTATGCTTCCTCCACATGCTCAGACATCACGTTCAACCTCACGATGCGGCGGAAGACGCTGTTCTACACGGTGAACCTCATCATTCCCTGTGTCGGTATTTCCTTCCTCACCGTCCTCGTCTTCTACCTCCCCTCCGACTCGGGGGAAAAGGTCACGCTCTGTATCTCTATCCTTCTCTCCCTCACGGTCTTCTTCCTCCTGCTCGCGGAAATCATTCCGCCGACGTCGCTGGCCGTGCCGCTCCTGGGCAAGTACCTCCTCTTCACCATGGTCCTCGTCACCCTCTCCATCTGCGTCACCGTCGGCGTCCTCAACGTCCACTTCAGGTTAGCACTCAATCAAATGCCGAGGCGCCCACGCCTCCACCACAGCTTTCTCTTTTCCTCCTTTCTTCTGATTGTCATCCAACTTCTCTTAGAGCTCCCTGCATGCAGACTCAAATAAATCGTGCTGTCGAATTCCTATCCTGGATTATGTAATTTCCTAGCCTAGCCTCTCTCCGTCTCCGTGTCAGCTTCCATTATCCTTCCAGGACTAGAGTCTCCAGCCAGATCTGTCCCCGTCCAATCAATATAGCAAACCTTAGACCTTTCGTACTCCCGTGTATATTAGGCCGCTACTCGGTTTTCTAGAGTGCACAAGTAAATTCGGGTCTCTGTTTGATTCACTTCCGAATTGAAACCACGGAAGGAGCTGTAAATACATTTTGCTTCTATGAAATGATTCCTCTTTGCAGATCTCCCTCAACCCACAAGATGTCTCCTTGGGTGAAAAGCTTTTTCTTGGACTTCATGCCCCGGATGCTCTGCATGACGAGGCCCGAGTATCATCCCAGATATGCCTTTGACGGAGACTTCGGAACCAGTAATGAGCAGGACTATGGAATGAGCTTCGGGACTGGGTAGGTCCTTTTCTTTTCCGCTCCTGACCACTTCATGACGCATGAGATTAATGGATAATTTCATCAAATATGGTTGACTCTGCTCTCCTAGAACCCCGCGGCGTGACAGCTACTTTGACAGCAGTCCCCGGACCGAATCCAGCATTGACCACTCAAGACAAATGAAGTCATTTTCCGACGATCCCGGCGGTGAGTTATTTAATACTTCCCATTACTCTGTAGTACATATGATGAAAGGGAAGGGATTCATCAATAAATGGAACCCGTGTAGAGCCTGCAAAACTCACCGCAAACTTTTGCTGACACATCTGTAGCTCTATTCCTAATTTTGGGAGCACATATGAAGGGTTCAGTGGCTGTGTGTGTCTAATACCTGACGTATTTTCCCTTTTAAGCTAATGTTCATCTGGGCGTTGGACTAAGTTAGGAGTACAGGCAGATGTTAATTTCCCCATAAATTCCCGCAAGCAGAGACGGAGAGATAGTGGGTTGGAACAACTGTGTCGGAAACCGAGTCTCCAGTTTCCTGATACTTTCACTTGTCTCTGCTGCAACAAACAGGAGCATATTGTGTTCCACTCCTGATCCCTTTGTCTTTCTCCCTAGTCAGCCAATGGAACCAAAGAACCAACAGCTCCGTTCCAAGCAGAGTCAGGGAATTTATTAATTAATTATGAGCTCAATTAAGGTTGAATAGCACCTAAACCCATCTGCCTCTTCTTCTTTATGTATTATGCATAAAGTTTTTCTTGTCAAGCCCCAGCTTTTCCTAATGAAGTTTGTGAACTAGCACTTATCCCGAACACGAACCCAAAGCAGCTCAACCAATGACTCCTAGTTACCTCAACTCCAGAAGTACACTGGGAAAACTTTTAATTGAATACTTCCAGTTCCCAATCCGCTTATTCTCTTGCTCTCTCTTCATTTCAGATTTGGGACTAGGACGACAGTACAGCCCTGAGATCATGGCCGCACTCCAGAGCGTTCAGTACATTGCTCAGCATATCAAGGACGAGGACAAAGATAATGAGGTAAGGTGGAATCAGAGACTGAATTATTCAATGACAAGTTCTGCAGGAAGTGCAGAAATTCCACAAAGCCTCTTCACGTTGGGAGTTACTAATTGGCATTTGTCGTACCGTTTTACTACCTTATAATCTAATCTTTATTGAATTTAATTGCCCGAATGGACATATTGTACATAGATAAAAGTTTAATGGTATTTTCAATTTTTAAGTATTGTTGACGTTCTGGGCTGCGTATTTGGTGAGCATCTTATGTTAGTGTTAGTATTGTGATAGACACGTGGCACACATGATGTACAGCCATAGCCTCTCTTATCCCTAGTTAGGGTTCAAGGGAGACTTCAGTAAAACCAAATGAAAGGCGTAGAAATCATGAAAAGAGAGGGCGATGAAAGAGGTCGGGTCACATCACATTCGTGGAAAATTAGCCGCATTTGCTCTCTTTCTTGAAGTCCCTACTTGGTCCACGTATCACGTATCCCAGGCAGTCGAAGAAGGGAAGGCTGGCAGTGAAGTGAACTACTTAGTTTCTCTTTGGGTTTCCGTCCTCTTGGCCGACCGGGTTTCTCCCAATCAGTCCATGCACTGCAAGTGGGAGGAACTTTTCCCATTTCCGCCTTTTACAACTAATGAGAGTCCCTTCGCGCCCCAACACTACGGGAAAAAGAAAAGCACCGCACTAGCACCACCGCCGCCAGACTTACTTTCCCAGCCGTCGCCCCCAGGTTATATGCTACGCGTCAATAGAATACATCTAACCATGTGAATGGTGAAAGTTGCAATCATATACACACAGTGAAAGTACATATAGTTATGGTTACGACGCGCACCTGTCGAGGAATGAGGAGATACGCGTCATATGTGATCGGGGGATCGAGTACGCGTTTTCTTGCCTAACCTCCCGGCTATTATACGAAGATGGGTTTGGGTTAGGAAGCGCCTACGCGATCTCCTGGTTGCATTTGGCAAGTTTGCCTATTTGGAAACTGTTGTCCTATCTGAAATCAGACTACCAACTGTCCCGTCACCGTTCCAAAAGTCATCCTCGCACTCCACTGACCCTAAAAAAACGGACTGGCTTTTATCCTAAAGGCCTCAAAAGAACCAGGTAGTCAGTCGTCCCTGCAGCCCACTCTCACTAAAAATCTCATCTTGCCAAACGTGAATCTTCCAGACGAGATGTAACCTTTTTTTTTCACCCGAGCGATAACAAGCCTCTACTCGACCTATTATCTCTTTAGACTTAAGTTTTGGCCTCCCGACAGCGGGATTGCTCTGCTAAATACTTGAATGTTCAACGTAGTCTTGTGTGTGTGTAAGGAAAGAGGAGAAAAAGTTTTATTTTTTATTCGTCGAGTGCTTTCTCTCTGCTGGGTGGGGAAAAAGTTTACTTTTCCTCCTGGTGTCACTTTAAACCATTTACGTGAGGGGGGACTCGACTCATAATTCACTCGGAGCAGTCAGACTAACTAACTATGTAACTATTCTTGAGAGGAACTAGAACTAAAATATCATTTATCAAAAAGTCAGGAAATGAAGAAGGGTAAAAAAGTTTGAGTCGGAATCAGAATGAGAGTAATAAAAGTAATTGGAGGGAATCTCCGCAACCTCTTTTTTTACAACTACGGCAATAGGAAGTGAGGCGGAACTGGAAAGACGGTTCTCAAAATCCTACTTCTTCAACAGCTACTACTGCCAGGGTCCCAAATCTGAATGATTTTTAATGGTTGGTGCTAAAAGACATAAATTAAACAGAATGAGGGACATTCATGAAATGTTTCCATATAACGTCGTGTCTGGGCTTGGGCTTGTAGTTGACTCAGGAAATGACCGTAGTACTCACATTTGTCAGGGTTGAATATAAGCGAGAAAACGGATATGCAGCTATAATAGTGTCGGATTCTCAGACGCCTGGCTTTGGCTACGACATATTCTGGATCTGGTATTCAATTAATTTTAACATAAAACGGTTATTTGCTTCTGCTCCTAAGAAGATCTTGGTTCACACGTCCATAATCCGGTCCAAAAAGAAGATGCGAAATACAATTTTTATTGTACGAATTTCATGCTTGGTCAAACCAACAAGGTACAGTGTATTACTGTTTTGGTAGTACGAGTTTTCTGGTACTGTCGGATGGGGTTTACCGAAATGAAGTTTCCAGTATGCAAACCAATTATTTGCAGTGTTCTTCAAAAAGATCTCAGAGTAATTCTTTAGCGTGTGTTTGACAATTCAGCCGCGGTTAGGTTAGGCTTCCGGTGTGTTAAAATATTCATTCTAAAAAACTCAAGGATTGAATAAACCGTGGACTTGAACGCCACAAAGTTTAGTCTCAACATGCTTCTTATGGTAGATGGTGAATTAATAGGAAACCTTGTTTCCTCAAGTCCTGGGTTCGTGTTATGCAGGGCTCTTCAGTTAACTGGAAATAAAAGACTTGGTTATCAACAAATTAATGTACATGACAAATTGTGCTCGGGAAACCCAGCACGATGGATGATTACTGGGAAGTGCACGGTGGGAAGAACTTCATTAGCGAGGCTCCACAGTCGACTGACACGAGGACAATAGAATGAGGACCTCGGAACCGATTCTCTCACCTCTTGGCACAGAGCCTGGGTCATTGTTCCTATCTCTGTATTCATAGTAGTTTGCTCTTGGTCGGGATGGCATTATGGACTTTGTCATACTTTACGTCAGTCGCAGCCGGGGAGTTTAGTACTTTAGGACCACTCCAGTTCTGTTATTACAGAAGAGACGGAAGCCGTGTTCCTGCATAACGAGCCCTAACTCCGAAAACGGGAAAAAGCACTCTTTAGATATTTACGAACACTTGAAAGGCTGTTATGTGTTATTAATGCAAACTGAGCCCATCATAACAACGTCGGAACTAGAGTTCTTACATGACAGGCCAAAAAAACATATGGCAGTCTACACGCCGAAACAATACCTGGGACTTTAACGGAGTGCTCTCCCTCTACCCCTTACTTTTAATATATCTGTCGTTCCATCACATGCGGATTTACTCCAAAGAACCTCAAGGCTCCGACAACGACGACGTTTCCCATCCCTCCTAGGCAGGCTACCTATGTCCTATGTATGTATGCGTACATAAATACGTTCAAACTTGAGTTGAACCCAAAAAATTCCAAGATTTCCCTATCACATCCCAACCCCGTACTTAACTTCGACGACAATACGATTAGATGGGTTGAAAGGTTTCCAAAATACATTGGATCGGGTCGTTGTGGCCGTGGTTGTTGGTGAGGAGAGGACATGTACACATGACACAGGAAAACAGAATTCAATTTTTAGTTGAAGAGTGTCTGATTTCATTCCACTTCACCCCGTTCTCCCTACTCCACTTCAGAGAAAACAAGTTATTGCATCCGCTTCAAGAGTCTTGGGAAAACTAATATTTAGAGATAAGACGGAACTTTCTCTGTCCCCAAAGTGAAACCGGAACGGAGTTTTTATTTTTTCTCTACATATGATCTCTTGTGAAATTCATGGATTGCTGAGTTGAATGTGCGGACTACCTGCTTATGACAGTTGACAGTTCCCGACTTTCTACAAATGAAAGGATTCCGTATTCCTATTGTGTGCACAAATACAGTACTGCAATGCTTTGACTCCGAAGAGGATCAAATAAATTACATAAATACATACCTACCTACGCAGTTGAGCACTATCCTACATAAAATACGCGCTCGTTTAGCTTGGTCAGACAGGGAGCTCTTCATTTGACCTAATCGAAAACTACAATCAGAATATTGTACAGTACGGAAATGGTAATAAAGAGCACATACCCGTAACCATATTTAGCTGCCTGGGGAAATACCTGGTGAAAAAGCGAGTCCCGTTCTTTAGGGCCGCACGTTTCTAGCGCCAAAGTCTATTAGCGCTGTTAACTACCAGCTCATCGGCTTATCCTTGCGCACCGGCGGAATCTTAACATTGCATTTTGTTTATTCAACTTTTTGACGGTAAAGATTGTGGCGCGAAAGAATTTGGCTCTAAAGAACATGGCGCTAACGAAACATTGAGCGTGTGAATCAAAAATATTTTTGGAGTTAGAAGAACTATACACTAGAATAACAATGGCATAAGTAACCGCACTGAAGATCAACACAATAGTTTGCACCTGGCTTTACCATGTCTGAAATCAAAGACGCGACATTTCGCGTGGTACATTAATGAGTATGTAGTTTCAAACGATATCTATGAAGTCACGTAAAGTAAGATTAAAAACTTATTATTTTGGAATTGTTCCAACATAACAAAAATACATATGAGACGCTGTTGATAAAGAACCGTTGATTGCAACATTTGGATTTATGTTTGTGACCTACGCTTTAAACCATAGATGAGAAATTTGTAATGACTTGAGCAAGTGTCTGGATCAGGGATCAAAGTTCGTGTTAAGCTGAAGAAAAGGCTATAACATTCCCATTAAACGAGGAGTTCGAAAAAGCCAGAGCTTTGCAGAGCATCGTAGCAGTACTAGTGAAAGTATTGGAAAGCCGTCGTAGTGGGGTTGAGGCAGCCTATAGCGTATAGCAATGAAGTGAGGAGGAAGATTGGCAATTTAATGGCAATCCTCCGCAGATGACCAGTCGTATTTTACTTTAACTGAATCGGTTCTGATTGCATTAGGATAGAACCTATCAGTTTAGTGTGTCATATTTTCCCTCCCCTTTCCCCATTCCGTGAGGTCTGGGCAATAAATACTGAAGCAACTTCTCTCGGGTTCCGGATTCGGAGAAATAGGAAAGAAACGGGAAACGAACTGGCTCTAACCAATACAAAAAAAAAGTTTATGGTTGGCCATAAGATTTATTATTTCCTTTCAAAACAGAGTTAGCGTATATATTATTGTACATATGACCCCAACGGGTCTTTGGGAGAAAAAAAACTAAATGCTGACACAAGGCTATGTGATCTATCAAAAGTGTACATAACCCCGGACTGGCTTTATCTGGAGACTGAGGACGAAATGGTTAGATGGTTTATCTGCTTTGGTTGCAATAATTTTTACAATATTTGAATGTAGCCGGGTAGATGTTGACTATTTACTATTAGTATGCATAAAATACTTGCATGACGTGGGGCAGAGGATATAGTTGTTGTAAACCGTTTTTTGAGCTCTTTCTTTTCCTGAAGATGGGCCAAGTTTACGTCCGTCACTATCACTTTTATTACTTGGAAAGTTGAAAGTTGGGGACACTGCGTGTATAGGGAAAGCAAAGGAAGTTAAGGCTCTCAAGACTCATGCACAGTTTTAATATTGGACTCGTGTGTGGAAGTGGAACACGCATCAATGCCCCATAGCGAGTCTGAGTCAGACAACTTTTTTATGGCAATTGGTGATGAGCTACCCAGGAGGGTTATGCAGAAGGCACAATACAATGCCTCTATCCTATAAATACGCAACCTATGTATGTGTATGTACGTGTAGCTAACCAGAAAGCGCTGGAGAATGTAGGGTAGACAGAGTTTATTGGTCTCAACGTTCTCGGTTAACGCCTCAAGTTAGTTTTGCTGAGGAGTTCAATTTAATTTTTATACGACCTATTTTTCACTCCAACGTTTTACGCTCCCCTCATTTCCCATTATTTCATTTTTTAGCCAGATGACTTTCTCCAGGGCTTTCCCTTCTCATTATTTTTTTTCTGGTTCCACGCCTGCAAAGCGGGATTCCTGGGCTTTCACTAATGTGTGGACGGCTGAGGGCTCGGGCCTTTCCGCGGAACAATCCGTGTGGTGTGTTTAATATCGAATCAAGCCAACAGCTTCATTTTTATTTCCAGGTTGTGGAGGATTGGAAATACGTGGCAATGGTTCTGGACCGAATGTTTCTCTACATCTTCACACTGGCTTGTGTGTTGGGGACGGCGGGGATTATTCTCCAAGCACCGTCTCTTTACGACACACGCACTCCTATCGATGAGAAGATGACGACAATTATTTTCTCCAAACTGATGAATCGAGCTAAGCAGGGGATTGGAGCGGGTGGGATGAGTCTCGTGGGATCAACTCCGCCGTCATTGTAAGACCGCCGGCGGCTCAGGGACCTCGTAGTTCAATTGTTTAGATCTCTACTTAATCGAGAACAACTTTTAGTTCGGTGTTCGTTACTGTAGATTGCATTTTCAAAGTCACTCAAAGTGACTAAGCTATACTCGTACTGCTGTACGTACCTACCTCTCTCGAGTGTTATTTCGCAATTTCCAGATTTCAATTGGAATAAAAGTTGCCAAATCCAGTTTTGCTTAAAAATTAAGACTTTTTATTTCATGTTATTCTATGAATGATACAATGTCAGTTTGAGCAGATTATCATGGACATTCACTTTCGTTAATGAGAAGAAAAAAAGATGGATCATATCTTAAATGAAATTTACAAGAAACCCTTCTTTTGAGTTTATTTTTCTTTTTTTGTTCAAATCTTAGTTTAATGGTGTACAGCATTCTCGTATGTAATTACATAACAGTAGATAGCACACATTGATTTTCAAATAAAAATAATACACTTTCTTTTCCATTGCCTAGTCGTGTCTAGTGAACTGAAAAACACATTCTAGGACCTCACTAGTTGCTACATATGGGCAGAATGCTGTAAATTACTCTGTATCCTAACTTACAAGTATAATTACACGTAATAAACACGGTAGTTTAAATCTTAAGTACTTGATATCACCCAGTAGTTGACATTTTATCGCTTTACATAAATTATATAAGGTACCCTAATTAATTCATACACACGCTTCTAACGTCTATAGGTGGCTAACTCACAAAACACCATTCTTTGTCTCATTCGTTCAAAAGGACAGGTTTTACTGCATACTGTTGCTGTTGCTGCGACTTACTACACTTATTACACGTGCAG
>JAQFYT010002313.1:0-13278 GCA_034694925.1 Ceratophysella denticulata | reverse complement strand
TAATCACTTCAGCAGCCTCTGAATAACTTAAGCGCTTAAGTAAGTCAGCGTTTAAGTGAACAAAGTGACTACCCCTACAATATTCAGTTTATAATATAAACCAATTAAAACTCAGTGTATCACTCGCTGAGACCATAAAATGCATAGTAGCCCTACCCTACCGCATTTGGACAGTTTTCAGAAAGTCGGGTTATTTCAGGGCTAGGTTAGAATTTAATCTGGCCTTTTTAATCTACGCCAATGAAGTTACCGGACTATAAAAATCAGCAGGCAACACGCTATAATAACGGAACAAAAATACTGGTTTCAAATCGATAACAGAACAGATAGGTTTCGTTTCCAATTTAGAATTTCGAAGAGGTCAATCAATATATGAAACCGAACTCACTCGAAGGATTATCTGCCAATTGATCATAGAAGTCTTCATTCTCCAAATCATCCTTTGCTCGTCTCCATTCAGCATCCAGTCTTAGTTTCTCTTGCCTCAATTTCTCATCTTCCGGTTGCTTCGGCCCTGGGCCAGGTGAAGTACCGAGTTGTCCATTGATTCCACTTCCACTCCCAGTACTATCTCGTCCACCGGCCGTTAACCCTGGTGACCTTCCATCACGATATAACATGGCCCGTGTTTCCATTTCAAACTGTCGTACTCTCTCCTCCGTTTCCTGGCCTAAACCGGCGTAGGACCGGATTAACCCGGACTCATCCACTGATCGATCCTTTTCCAAAGGATGAGGAGGAAGGCCCTATAAAGAATCCATGTTGTTACTTAGGTACAAGGAATGCGGAAATAAGTTGAAATTGGCTGATTTAAGGTTATTCTCATGTTTTGTATTTTGGCGGTATCTCCAAATGTTCGCCAATAGGCAAAACAAGGGCGACAGCCATGAAACCAGCGGAACAATACAATATACCGTTGGAAAGCTAAGAACATTGTACATACATAGGTAATCATTATTTCCCTGGACAATGTTCCATCCTCCATCCATAACTAGATATTACGAGGTACGGCCAAACTTCAACGCAAGAACAACCTTAAACCCAATAATTTCCCTTGAAACGCTCGTTTTAAACAAAAAATAGAAGGGAAATTCCTTACGTAAGTATTGTAGGATGGTGGAGGAAGGGGTTGAACAGTTTGCTTGAGTACTTTCCTTTGAGCAGCTTGGATAAGAGAAGCTCGAATGTCACCTAGATAATTAAAACATTCCATCACTTGAGAGCACATCTTCCTAAACAAAGCCACACTCTTTTCTCGTATTTCTAAGAATAGCTGAGTGAGATAGCTTCAAAATAAGACCATCAACATTGGCTTTTCTTAGCTCGCGTATCGACTGACATTATTCGAATGTTCCGTAGTAATCCTACCCGCCTTGTAGATTGTAGAATTTTAAGCCATTGTTTATTTAGCCTTGGCCTCATTTTGCATAACTAGAAAATACCCTATAGGTTTAGGTTTTCTCGAATTTTACGCGTGAAAGTCATAAAATGAAGTTCCTGGAATAGAATATCCGAAATTAGACATACTCTCAATCTTTGGTGGAGGAGATGTGGCCAACCGCTCTATTCTTGGTGGTGGTATTGGGATGTTTTCCTGATCTTCAGATGTCGGTGACTCATCCTTTTCCTTGAAGATTTCATCAGCCTGAAATAAAGATTAGTACGAATGTTACGAAACGTATAATATGAACCTAGTAACCTAAACTCGAATGAATTCTACACATCGACAAAGAGCCGAATGTGTTACCGATTACGTGGTCTACACGGTTTCTGCAGCTTCTCAAATCTGGCTAGGTTAGGTTAGTCTCGGTAACTAACATAACCTGCTCTTTTGCAGTCTAACGTCTAACTCTAACCTAACAAAAGTTATGCCATCGGTACTCGCTACGGGTAGGTAATCATGCAGATTGCAGATACAAGAGTTACCATAATTTCACTGGCTCATTCCTTACATTGTTGACCAGAAGTTCCACGATTTTGCATTGATGCTGCATATCATTAACGAGAGACTGAACGCTTTCCTCCGCCGTTCTCACAACAGTAGGACCAAAAACGATAGCGAGATTCTTAGGATCCATCCGGTTTCTATCTGAATGTTCCGCTACTTTCTGGAGATGAAAAATCAAGTGTCGAAGCGTTTCATAGTTGACGTCCGGAAGGTTATGAATGAGACTCGTGAGCCTGTCAAGGGCTTTCTCTTGATCCGGATCCGCAGCTGCACGAATAAAGTCTGGGTAACTTGCAGAAGTGAGGAGTGGATCATGGAGATTTCGTAGAAATGACTTGAGAAGACTAGATATCACGTGCACGTCATTCCACCTGGGATCCTGTAAGAACCATGAACAAAATATTTATAACAAAAGCACAAGGAACTGACTCGTGTAGGAAGAAAAAACTAGAAATAGCTTTTCAATATCTCATTATAAACATACCACATCGGGATTTGGTTCATTTCCTTTATTCAGACTTTCAGTCAGAGCGGCTACAGCCGCACTATTTCCTGGGATTCTATAAATTCCAACGATTGACAGGCCACGCGTCTCCACCAAGTCCACACAAAATTCCAGGATTTTTGGCACAAGACTATTCTCACTCTGAGGGCAGTCTTCGAGGAGAACACCGAAAGTGGCTCCACTTTCAGGAATACTGGATTGAGCATTGAAGGAACCCAGAGATGCTGCATTACTTGAATTTGAGGACAAATGCATTTTCTTCCATTGTCGAGCTACTTTTCCTTTCCAGGTCTTACTCTTGGGTGAAGTGGCTCCAGTACCTGGTGTGGACGTCGAGAGGTTTGGCTGTAGGTAATTGGAATTGGAACTACTGGTCGGGAACTGCTGTTGATTTGGCGTGGTCTAAGAAATACGAATTATATTATATATTGGTTAAGGTTATACCCTATACCGAATATAGATAAGGCTATACTCATGTTTTGAATTTTCGCTGTATCTCGTAATACTAGGCAATGGGCAAAACATGGTCCGAGGCAATTCTGCCGCAAATAACTGGTAATGAAATAAGTTTATGCTGATTTGGAAAGCTAACAACTCTGTTAATTGATAGACGTGAATCAGTTAATATGATTTAATCCATATTATGTGCGAAACGCTTGTGCTAAAACCGTGATTTAGAAATTAACTTTTGTACACGTTCATAACATTGACTCTTGACTGGACATTCAAGTAAAATGATGAACGCCAACAAAGAAATGAAGTTAATTGCTTTCCAACGACCTATCATCTGATTTCATCGGATTACGAGATACCAACAGCGAATATTCGAAACAGTGGAATAGCCTTAACTCCGAGAAAATGTTTAATTTAATTACCTGTTGAGGAGTGGTGAGGAGGTTTCGGAGAATGGATCTCGAGGAGTTCATTTCAGCCGGATTGATACGTACGCCTTGACTGGAATTTTGATTGGAATAAGAATTATTATTGTCTTGCTGTTGTTGTTGAAGGACTTGGAGCCATTTGTTGAGGTCGAGTGGATCCTCTCCTTGAATTAGGATTTCAATTGGAATGGGATCAGTGACAGGAGGCGGAGCTGACGTTGTTGTGGGCACCGTCGGAATCGGTGTATTTGACTTGATTCGGAGAACATTCTTCCGTTTCGTGTAGTCATTCGCGTATTCTATGAGGATTCCGTCTTTGAGTCCAATGCATAATATCACATCCGTCTCTGCACCCGAGATCGTGTCTTTTGTCATTCGCTCCTTGGCCAAATATAAGCAGCCGCTACGACGAATTTGTGCCCAACCTTGACGCCATGAACGGTAGAAACCACCCTTCTGCAATTGACAGAGAAATTAATTCGAAACAGAATACAGAGCAAGTATGGTTATCATTTAACCCACGAAGAAACTCGGAACGTTTACGTTGTACCAATTAACTAGTAAAACAGTACATACAACAAGGCAAACTGATTTTGTCACAGTAAGCAAATTATTTTGCCAAAAACTTGAAAATTGTTGAGAAATCACATATGCAATACAAGGTTTAATGAAATTCGAAGTGTAAGGCTACAGATTTTCTAGGAGACTTCCAACTGTACGCATAACGCATAATATAAAACGATTACTGACCTTAGCATCCCCAGCTCGAACTTTAAAATGAACCAGGCCTTCCCGAATAACCTCCGAAGAATCCGGGCCCTTCTCTGTGGGAAATGACCCAAACTGTCGAAATTCGGCTGATGGACTGTAAATAATAGAGAAGTTAGTAAGAATCTGCTGAATATATTTAAGTCAAGACTTTCAACTTTCAAGAATAATCAAAAAATCAAACCTTGCTAAATCTACGTTAAACAAGACCTATGGCTTCAAATCAGACATCAGAGACGACGATTAAGACGGATATTATGGAGCAAATTAGTATTTTGGTATAACCCAGCGCGCATCGCATGTATCTATTCTATGATTATGATTAGCTCAGCCAGTAAAACTTGAACGAGCTATCAACACCATTCATGTTTTAGCATCATTGTTGTTAAAAATTCGTAATTTGAGTGATTTATTTAGGATTTATATGCCTCAAACAGGACAGCAGCAGACGAGATTAGTTTTTCGAACAGAAAACGAAACGAAAGTGAAATATAAAACGAAAAAATCAACATTCTTGTAATAATTGGCAACCAAACCACGCAAACCAGCACTCGTAGGTAAAAGAAGTGAAGTTGTCCCAAACCTATCAGTATGGAATCGGAAGAGGGATGAAGGTTGAGTTCGATCTTCAAAAAATTGTTTCAATCGTATGATTCGACCTTTGGGTAAAAATTCCGCACTGAACTTGGCAACACTCCGTCGTCTCCCAGTCACAACCGCGGGAGCCGTTTTGCTCACGGAAATATTAAAACTACACCCAACACCCACATTATAGGTTCAGAATAATTATTTAAATGTTCAAGTCAGTCTCAGCTTGAGCATATGGAACTTATTCAAGTATCCGTAATAATTTGAGAACACGCCACGACGCTAATCTATTAGTACTACGGGGCTACAACTACATGGCTAATGCCTAAACTACGAATCTTCTCAATTTTAAAATCTTCAAATATTTTACTACCCATACCTTTTAGTTGGCGTTGTAGGACTAGAGCTCTTTCTATCCATGTCAATGGGAGATGACGTAGCTTTCAAGTAAGAAACACGCCGGACCAGTCGATCATTTTCACTTTCTGTAGAAATAAATAAACAGTCAAAAAGAAGACAGTATTAAGTATTGTTTGAGGAAAATCTTAAATTATACATCGAGCATCGAGCCGGTGAATTTGGCTACATTCCAACAAAACTAAAATTATAGATCGTGAAGAATTCGCCAAATCCATTCACAATCAAGTTCCGTCAGCTCGTGATATACGAGCCTTGATCGCATACTGCGTGCCTGCAGAGATAACTCGAAACACTCAAATCCAATATTTGAAATCTAACCGGCTAAGCTCGAATTATCTCTATACATCATACAATAGCGTGCGATCGCGATCAATTATTCGCAGAGAGCAGAGACAAACTATACCATAATGAATACGAAACCATAATGCAATCTAAAACCTACCTGGATCATTATCCCGTTTCCGCAGTATCACATCAGGATCTATTTTAGGTTAAGAAAGGATAAGAATTGCATTAATTAAGTTGAATAATATTCCGTTGCATATCGCCAATTTTCGACTCATTCAAAGTTTAAAAAAATAAGTATAACCATCACCCATAAAATAATAAAAAAACCAACAAATTACAAAAACGTTTTTAAAAGACAAAACTAAGAAGCCAAATCAAAATAAAGAGCATTTGGTATTAACCTAAGCGTGATGGAGGCAATGGTGTTTTTCTGTTGCCAGAAGCAGGATGAAAAGCTCCTGGCAATGCCAGATTCGTTGGTCGAGGCGGGCGTGATGCAGATGTAGGTACAACTTGGACTAGTACGCAAAATAATCAGAAAATTATATAAAAAAAACACGAAAACCTTCAACGTCAACCCAAAACCAACCCAATAAATAGGCAAAAAAATATTTTAAAATGTTTCGAAATCAAATCCACCAAAACCCGGGGTAAAGCTAGTAAAATACAAAATTCAGCTTAGCTTACCATTTGATTTTTGAACATTGAATTCAGTCTCGTCAAAAGCAGGGTGCTTCCAACCCGGCGGCGGATCACAGTGCAATTTCCCACTCCCTACGACCACCAACCGATTCCGGGCCACACCACTAAAATCAGTGACTGTAAAACTCGGTGCGGCTCCCGAAGAAGCCGGAGTCGGGGATTTACTTCCGGCCGAAGTACTCCCATCACTACTCACATTAACACTGGATTTAGGGAATCCCTGCTGTTGTTTCAACTTATTTGACACTGTTTCCAGTCTCCGCACTGTCGTTTCATCCAAACTTCCACTATAGTTCCTCAGTTGCTCCATTTGAGACTTATGAAGATTCACAACCGTGGGTTTGGGTGTTCCACTGCTACTGCTCCCGTTGGGATGAGAATGTCGCATTGTGACCGTCATGTCATCACTCACGACCGTACTCGCAGCGGACAAGGGAGGTGTTGAAGAGCTAATGGTCGGAATAACGTTTTCCGGTGGCCAAGGAACTTTTTGAAACTTTTGGGGTTGAGCATAGAATTCCTTGGGGAAGGAAACACCACTGGATTGAGACTGTAACGGAGCCCATTGCATGGGCTGATTGGGTCGCCGAAGAAATTCTTCTTTTTGTTCCGTGCTGCGCCGAATTCGATCCGCCATTTTGACTTCATAGCCCTTCATGATTGCATTGTTTTCCAGGCTACTCTCTGACATTTCATTGGCTCCGCCGCTCATTGTGACAATCATTTCTTGCGATGGGGCTGTAGGCGGGACGAAGCCGCCAGGTGGACCCTGAAGGGTCAAATTCGCTGCTTCTCTGCGTAGGGCTTCCAGGGATCCGGCGGGAGAATCGCCAGGCCCTGTACTAATACTAAATCTGTAACCAGGTGAGTTTTTCCAGGTAACGGGCGGAGGGACGCTTGAGAGGCATTCCATGCTACCATAACGATTGTTACTACCACTAATCGTTGACGAACTGGAATGACCACTGGAACCTGCCAAAACGCTCTCTGCACTCTTGGTTTGACCTGCGGACTCCTCACGGATTCCCCAGAGGGACGTTTGGCCGGAGGAAGTTCCAGAAGCCTGGGCGTCGAGCTGGGCTTGCCGGAATTCGGGTGACTGGAAGGGGTAGTAGGTTTGGGGTTGGTGGCGTCGCTGCTGAGGAGGGAGCTGCTGTTGTGGTGGCGGAGAGCTAAGATGAGACCATGTCATAGTCGATTTGTAGGGCGTGGGCCGGGGAAGGTGTGAGAAGAGTGGCTGTTGATTGGGATAGGCCGATGACATGATTGATGACCGGTCGTGGAATTGCGGGTGATGGTGTTGATGGGGATTCAAGAATACTGACTCGTAGGAGAGGTTACTGCTTCCATAAGGTACTCTAGGGTAACTCAGACCATCGGGATAGTAGTCAAGGTACTGGGGTTGACTCGCGATACCCTTGACTGGTTGATGGTAGGCCTTGGGTCGCTGATTTGTCTCCGGTCGATGAGCCTTCTCTTCATAGAACTGAAAATATCAGGAAATAGATATGGATTAGCATTTTAGCATCTCCAAGGAAAAAACCATACATGAACCACCCGTGTCCCATGAAGTTAAAAAAAAGTGTGCGGGTCTGGACATTGCAATTCTTGCTTAATCCGGCTTTACCCGTTAAGCCGTAATGTTAATCTGCCTGCTGAAAGTACTATTTCGTTCCAAATCGTAACAATGTAGTACTTAATTTCTATATATAATGATCACTTTCATGTATCGATATTTAAAGACTGAAGAAGGTTCAATCTTTGAGACGAGACCCGTACACTTTTTCTGACTATTTATTAATAGATAAGGGACACTTGTAACAAATACATGCGAAATCCGTCAAAAATTATACTTTGGATGGACATGGACACGCGAAAGTCAGCTCGAAATGAAAATGAATCTTCCTTTTCATTTCAAACACTCCCAGAAAATGACTTTTGACTTCACTACATAAAACTTGAACTGGAACTGAACGAGGGACCAACCAACAACGCACTTCTCACGCAGATCACAGATCTTTAACGGAAACGTGCTTTTGTAAATAGGCAATAATAATCCTCGTTATCTATGCGATGTTTGATATTATAAGCACTCGTGAACTTGTTCATGTAGGAATTTTACTTTCAATGACTAGTGTCAGTCTCAGAAGAGCAAGACCACAACCTTCACTTCAAGGTCTTGGCTAAACCTGTTACGCCAATAATATTTAAAAAAAGAAAAAAAAAAAAACCTGAACCGAACCCATTGATGACTCTTGAGAAGCTCTAATAGTTTGGCCTATTGACTGAAAGACTTGCTTCTGGTTACCTTTGTAATTAACAAGAATTTGATTCATACATCATAGCGTTTTTCTTAGACTTCAATTTGAATCTTGGCAAGGACTTTTAGAAGTAAATGAGTTTCAAACAAGACACAAATACGCAAGTAAGTACGTAAGCTGAATAGACTGTACAAGAACAAGAGAGATCAAAGAATGCCAAATTCAAGGAAGCAATTAGCGACACAAGAGAGAAAACAAGATACATAACATGAGTACACAATTCTGTTAAGAGTTCTACAAGATGATCTTCAAAAGACACTGCCAATTAGATGAGTAAATAAATAATTCGGCATTCGACGGAGGCTTTTCTTCTGAGCTCCGAGTACTTCAAGAAAACAAATCGTCTCAGTACAAAGTATAGGTACATGTAAAAAGTAGGGAAATCTTACAAGGAACGAGGACAATAATTATTGACTTAAAATTCAAACATAAAAGTAGAACCCCAGTGCATTGAGTAAGTATTTACCAAATATCTAGATAATTAAACACATGCATGGGATGGATCCAGTTAAGGATATACGCAAATGTTTGGGCTCTAGGTGGGCGTGAAAGTTAAAATTCTATTTGCAATTTATTCTAAATAATTTAAATATTCATTACACCTCACTTCTCATTCTCATCACTTATCAAATCTGTAATAATATACAGCAATTAGCATTGCATTAAACAATCGGCGATACATATACATCAGTCAGTGAATAAAAATATTGACGTCTAGAAATCAGCGGCGGCAGCATAATACCTTCCCAATATTCTATGCGGGATATAAATTACAGATTTTCTCAACACGAAATTCCACCATTTCGTCTTTCTCAACGTATACAAAGAATGCCTAGACTAAAAGCATTGGAATTTAAAACCCCCATCTTGATTGGTGACATTTCGGTTGAATTCAAAACGAATTAGCTCCGACATACGAATTAGCAGAGACTAGATACGATTAGCGATTTGACCAGAGATAACGCTTTCAAATTAAAAATTCAAACTTGGATAATTACTTCGCGCAGCATCAAATATGAACTACTTTCGGTTAATCGACTGTAAACAATTTAAGACGCTTAGACGTTTAAACCAGTTTCGTCAGCTATTTTCTAACGGGCTGCACCTAAGAGTAAAGAGTAACATAGCTGCTAAAATCCTATTTCAGATAAAATTCCAAGCCGCAAAAAAATTGGAATATCCCGACAATGCCAAAGAAATAGCACTAACAACCACGCCCCTAAAAAGACTTTCGGAGAAACATGCGGAGAAACGAAACCAACCCTAATTATAACGAGAGAACAGGAAGGAAACGAAAGGCATTTGACGACAAAACAAAATAATTAAAAAAAAACGAAAAAAGGAATTTCTTACCAGCTGGAGCGTATCGTACTGCTTGGGTGAGACTTCCAAATACACACGCTTTTCGGATTTCTGAATCAAGTGTACCACCTGATCATAACTCTTCCCAACAATTCGCTCTCCATTTACACTCACTATCCGATCACCTGGAGTGTGTCCCAAGAGTAATGAACGGTAGAGAAATTAATGAAAAAACAAATCCAAAATCCAATCCAGAGGATCAACCAAAAAATAAAATAAATAAAACAAAACACAAACTCAATCAAAAATTAGGTAAAGTCATATGCATTTTTAGCTTTACTGCTAATCGAAGCCGGAAAAAGGTAGATCTAAAACTTCAAATGGTATGTCTTTGGAACGGCACTTATCGCTTTTTGTAGATTATTGCGTTAAACCACCCTTTGTCGAACGTGGCAAGGGCAAACCATACACGGGATGCCACCTGTAACGCTCAAAACGGTGTAACTCAGTACCAGAATGAAAGGCAATGATAAGTACTTACATTCCTTTCCAACGAACAAACCATTTGAATTTTGAAAACCGTTTCTCGACTAACATTATCAATAGTATAAAAACAATTTCAAAAAAGCAAAATCAAATAACAATCACGAACAGGACGCAAGACACAAAGCACAGTACAACACGATCTAGAATCTAAAACACTAGTATCTCGTCCTAAACTAGAATCCTAGCGTAAGTACAAGTACACGCAATTCAAAACAAAACGGACCCAGAAACTAAATCACTCGTTCATGGAACTCCAAAAAAAAACCAACCTTGCTTTGTCTTGTTTTAAAATAACTTGTGAGTTGCCAAGATTTACCCATTGTCTTTTACCAATTCTTGGCAACTTTCGCCTGTATTTGCAAATGTCTATTTTTCCTTGTTTCAATTCATAACAATACGAACCAATTCTGAGTTTTTCTTAAACGCCCACCTAAAACTTCTTCCGCTTCCCTTTTCAGCTCAACACGTCTCAAATTAGGCGATGGTGCTGGTTAAAGCGGAACATTTAACAGATTTAGATTTAGCAAAACGTAAACGAATATAGGGACATAGACATAATGAAGGCCATGAGTTCCTCGGCAAATGTTTACAACTCGTGCGACTTGTACACGGAAGACAGCACGGCAGTTACACTGAATTTAGATTTTATATTTAAGCGTGACGTTTAAAAAATTAACGGGGTTTACGTACCTACGCACAGGCCAGCAAATGCAGCGGGTCCATTTTCCCGCACACTTTTCACAAATATTGTATCCACGGGCTCTGTGACCTTTCCGATCTGTGACTGACTTTCACCAGGAGATGAAGAACTCTGGAAAAAGTAAAAGAAAAACACAAAGTTAGTAAAAAATGGACATCAAAAACTTAAAAGACAAATTAGTACAACAAGGCTTGTATTTGATTAGACTCTGGTAACTGGTATGATTAATTTATGGATTTGAAAACTTTTAAGAAATTCTGACGTTGGAAGTTTGACTCAATATTCAATTAAGATTAAGTTTCGTAAAATGCTTCAAGCTGTTAATTTTAAAATAAATTCAATAATCATAATCATCAGAAAAACAGTTTTTCACTGGTTGAGTGGCTGATCTAAAATATACAGGCTCGGTCTGCTTATTTTGTTCTAGGGAATTGCTAATTAAAAATTTTACAATTGCATGCCGATTGATGATTTAAAATCTACAACAAAAAGTAATTGCAAAAATTAGCTAAATCCAATTAAAATTACTGAAAATTTCTCTTGAAAATCACAAAATTTAAAAGCTAGGGCAAATTCGCGAAATCAACTGGTTTCAGGTCCTAGAAAACCGAAACTTCCCAGAGACCAGTCCTATCAGTTATTCTTATCTTACTGTTACCTAATCAATGCGGAAACACTGAAAGTCAGAGTCAGGAAGACAAAGACAAAGTTACGATTAGGAACAAATAATCACTCGGAAATCAGCTACTGAGCTACTGTGTAGTCCGTCCCTCCGTCACGAAATGTCAAACGGAATCTTCTTGAAGAACTCCCGTGCACGTCAACCAGGAATAAAATATAAAAGTAAAGCCTCATCAACCCTATCCATCCATTTCGCCCCTCTCTAATCTCTTCTACCTAACTCAGGCCTGTGCTCAGGCTAAGGCTTCCCTGCAAATTTTGGTATAAAAGTGGAAAACGAACGACCAAGAATTCGTCTTTGTTACATTTTGCTGTGTAAAGTAAGTATAGATATATGAGAACACTTCAACTTCCCCACTATTCCTGGTACTATATACATATTGTTTAAGCGTATCATTCTTGAGAGGAAGAACGTAACGCTTTGCAAATTACCCTCATCCTCATCTCATCATGCAGAATAATGTTCGTTCGTGGTCAATCCGATCTCGGGTTTTAGCTAATCAAAATTTAATGAAATTTCACGCGTCGGTGAATCATAAATAGTTCAATTTGGTTGTTGCGCATGGTGGTGAGATATGTGCATTGGTTAATTTTGAATTTGAAAGTTTGTTTTATTTAATTATCTATTATCTATAACTAACGGCTTCACTAGATTGGACTTAATGATCCACTTCCACTATTCAAAAGCTGTCCCTTTTGCAAGTTGTGCGTGGGATTGAATTTTAGAAAATCACTAATCACTCTTTGGGCCCTGCGGCCCTTGGGTTTGTCTAAAGCTATTATTGTTTGAATTCTTAATTTGAAACACACCAATTTATAATTTTGAATTGGAAGCAAAATCCAGAATACAAACCTAACCTAGCTACTGTGCATTGCATCTACGAAAATTATTTTATGTACCTGGTTAGTGTGTGTGATCGCGTCGTCAGCTAATGATGAAATTTGGATTGAAAATCACGGTATCCACCTACTAAGACATGTTAACGTTAACGCTTTTAGGTACCCAACTTTCCGATGCACAAACGACCACGAAATCCAAGGAAAATCACAATGAATACGAAAATCTCGAGAAAAGTGAAGAAGATCCCTATTTATCCTTTTTCGCACTTCGCACAGTACAGTATACATCTTTCTCACACAATGCTACTAAAAACGAGCCTTTCCATCCCGGTGATCCCTCTTACGAGACTCGACGGTGACTTGATTTCTTTGCTAACTCGTCAAGTTTGTGTGATGGTGATGCTAGCTTTTAATTTGTCACGTATAAAATACGTAAAAAACCATCTGAAAAGGAGCTTAAAATGACCTCATGTCAACTGAACCGTAGAATAAATCAACCAGTTCATTCTCAAGTGATTTACGTTGAATTAATTAGGCAAACAACGACAATTCGTGAACGTGAAACGAAACTATCTTCACGTCTCATCTCGTAGGATATTTCAAACAAGTACAGTAAAATATAATCATAAATCATCTACGTATTCACAAATACAATAACAGTTGAGGATTCAGTTCAGAACTGTCAATGTTTTGAAAAAATATCGATAAATAATTAAGAGTCAAGTAGAGCGGGCTCAATTTCGGCTCTCACGAAGGCAGGAAATGTGGCAAGGAGCAGAACCTGTGTG
>JAQFYT010002312.1:0-13279 GCA_034694925.1 Ceratophysella denticulata | reverse complement strand
GAGCGCTGGATTACCGTTGTTGACAACATTACGCGACAACGCGACGGGCCATGGTTGCCATGGCTTCTCTTGCTAGTGTGTGATATTGTCTGCAAGTTTTACTTCACATCCAGCATGAACTATGTGGTCTATATTTTCTCTCTCGCTAAACTTTCATAAATATGGGTTGATAATATAAGTAAATCTGAATTTACAGTATGTGGTACAAAAACTGTAAGAAGGTAACATTTGTATGCCAGATTCTGCATAATATAATAATAGACCACATATGCAACCGGTACCGTAACCCGCAGACTTCACTGACACTATGAGCTAGGCGCTGCGAATCATGATGTGTTATATTATTTTTTGTATATGAACCTTGCCATCACTTGTCACAATATTGACCGTATTTTACAATAATTGCGTCTGAATCTGATTCAAAATTGAGATTGAAATGTTCCAATTCGTTAGTAGGAATTTGAACAGACAAACTATCCGCCCATAGGGATACATGGACTGACAAGACACCAGGACATCACCAAGCGAAAGTTCTAAGTGAGAATTGATAGGTACCGACATAGGGAAAGTCAGAAAACTTGGATTGGACTTGGACATACTTTTTGAATTCTTGTCGAAAACTTCAATTCATATGAATAGGTATAATAATACAGATCTAGACAGCGACTTTTTTATGCCTATCCGGAGAAATCACTAGTGTGCATGACCTATAACCCCAGATGCATATATAAAGTCATCGAAAAGAAACCAAACCATAACAGCCTCAAATCCAAATCCAAAAATAATACCCTGGAGAAAGTTGGATTGCTTCACGCAAGTAGACAATATATCTGCTTGTTAAAAGTTTGAACTTTGAACTGGGTTACCAAACTTTGTGAATTGTGTACATCTCCAATATGAGTTTCCTATAGAATTTGCGTGACCCAAAATCTTGGCTATAGATTGTACGGTAAACAGGTGTTGACCTTAGATCACTGACTGTGGTCTATGGTGCTGTAGACCACAGGCAGAATAACATAAAAAAATGACAATACGAAATGCTAAAAATATTTATCTTATTCCTATTACACATGCAATATATGCTAAGCCTTAAACCCCTGATGCTTTTGCCTTTCCTCGCCCAATTTAACTGACGAGACGATCATCGACGAGCCTGGAATTGGAAATGACCCGACAAACTCATCCAAGCGTGAGATTCAATGGACAATCCAAGTAACAAAAGATAAACATTTCTTGGTCTATTTCCATTTCTTTTATAGACCGTTTCGTAATGGTTGATGGCTCATGATCATGCGGTTCCTTTCCGTATCTACAGTCTACAGCTCTGAAACTCACAATCAAATATCAGCCATTGTATTCCTTAAACGAGTTATGCTGGCCAAACTGGAATCACCAGCAGGCTAGCAGTAAGCAAAAGCAGAAATGGAAGAGTCCTGTCGTCTGGACGAGGCTTAGTGATCGTATCCACCATTATTAGGCGTTACGAAACGCAGCAGTTTGTCTAGCCACACGGTTATTATTATGATATGGCTATTGGCTAGGGTTGACTTTCACTTTTACAACATGGGAACACGATGGGAAGAGAAAGCTGGACGGATGGCTTTCTTAATTTCCCAAAGTGAGCTGGGCTGCTTCCATATTTTTATGATAAGTCAACATCTACAGAATTTTGGATTTGCAGTGAATTGGACTGCGGATTTAAAGGTGAATCATTTCTGATTTTGATAAATTATCATAGCAATTGTTACGCGATAATTCAGACGCACAAAGATGCTTTGCCCAGCTTTATTAACGTCGCGGTATCGGTGCTTAACCCATCGATATTGAAATTCGCACTATGCAAAAAAGAACGGTACTTATTTCCGTGGGTTTATTGACCTAGAATCATCAAGTCCCTGTTGACTTGTTATTGACTCAACATGGAGGGCAAACGTCTAGGCTGGAAGATAAGCGGCTTTGGCCGAGGACTGTGTCATCTCATGAGGTTTCATTTATCGTGAGTAGGTGGTCTGTGGTCGTCTCTTCTGGACTTCTTAGTATATCTGATTAAATGTACTATATAAAGTGCTGATGCCAACAAATGGTAACATTCGACCGAGAAAATAATTAAAGTGAAAAATACGTTGTTGTTACGCATCTGACGTTTAACCCTGATTCTTTGCAAAATTCACAAAAGTGACACAGAAAATCCTAACAGAATCAATGATGCACTAGCCATTACAAGGTATAAAATAGCAAGAAACCAAACCACCAGTGTTACTTAATCTCGACTGCACAGGCACACGCAACCTAAATTGATGGAAAATCCCGGTAAATAATCGAAACCGCAGGGAAGACTTGGGACAAAAGGCTTGTCCAGACCCTCCACGCCTAATGCATCTTCTTTATCCTGTCAGCCTAGACAAATAATGGGATTCAATTCGAACTAGGCTGGACTCTGCACGCAAGGACCCCGATCGTCTATTACACGAATCGGGATTGTTGATATATGATCACGGGATTACATGCTCATCGTGCCCCTCATGCCAGTCATCTTGTTTAGGATAGGTTAGCGTAAATTTATGCGATCTTAAGATCGCAGGCTGTATCAGGCTTCCCGAACTAAGGTACTAATCAATGTTGAACCCCCTGTTGTTCGAATCCATAATACTTCTGTCCAGTAGTGGCTACATGAGTGTGGGGACGGCCTCAGCTGGAATTAATTATTTACTATTTCAATCAACTGTCCGTCTCACACGTAGACAGACCTTCCCTTAAGGTAGCACGTACCCTACAGCACGTAATTATTTACACTGGAAACGCTTGGCTGGGCGCTGATAGCGACCGAACAATGATGGGCGTCCAACTGAACCGCTGAGTACTTTCACCGCTTTCACCAGCTGCTCCTTCCACGGCATGGCTTGTATCTCCTCGGTTCTCGACCGCTTCGGTTAAACCAATTTGGTCTGGCCTGTTTTCTTATTAAATCAACAAATTGATTTTGGGAATTTAAAATGTTAACCATCAAAAAGTAGGGTAAACACATTTATTCCACGCTTTTTCTCAATTTAAAATTTAGGCTGCACCTGAATCCACTTATTTTGATTTTGACTTACAGATAACTATTAGGCATTAAATCAAATTTATAACTGTCAGTCCAAAGCACAAGCGTCCGTTCCGTAGGCCAAGCCCTATCTCTTGCTACAAAAAAATCGATGTAATTTGTTGTGCGGAGAAAGGTATCCGGAAACTTTCACCTTATTTTGGGGACGGAATTAGATGTTCGATCCCTCTCAATTTCCTTCGCTGTGTGTCACGAACTCCCACACAGATTTCCTTCCCGTATCACAGTACATAATAGGATCCGGGAAAGGAAAAAAAACCTTCATTCCATTTCCGGAGACAAAGCGAAACTTTGTTCACCTCCTTTCTACATAGAAAGGCCACATGGGCTCTTGAACAAATTGAAACAGAAAAAGAAACTTTAGGGCAGAACGGAAGCATTACTTACTTCTGAGGCCTATAGATACTTGTTGAGTCATTGGTTTGGTTACTTTGGATATGTTGTATATGTTGCGGCTTGTATATAAACACATTTGTTATTACCGCGCCGGCAAGGAAATACCGTTCATTTATAATATGCGATCAAAACACCATTGGAAATAGCGTCGAATTGTGTATTTATCATTTGTATGTTTGCATTATTAATTCAAGTTTTATCAAAAACTGGATAAAATACTATATCCGTAATCCGTACCATATTTAAATACTTCAAGCCACAACAAAAACGCGGTATGACTGTTACGCAATAAAATTGCAAGCATTTCCCAGATGCCTCAGAAAAACCCGTGATCATTATAGTGATTGATTCGATTACAGCTACAACTTAACGCAATTTTGGTATATCAGTCTTCACGTATGTTTGGAGAAAGCTGAATACAAACGCGAATTTGACAGTTTTACGCTATATAGTTGTTTTATTTTATCGAACAAATTTCGCCAATTTTTCTTGGCATGATGTGACTTGGTAGTAATTGTTTGACACGCTAAAACAGAGAAAATAATTAAACTGTATCTCCATTAAACTGCTAAATCTCTTAAAAAGTCTCTAAAAATCTCTGCTATAAAGCTGTTAAATTGCATCACGTAGTTAATATAACGTATTTAAAATATATCAAATGGCGTAATGCACCTAAACCTTTTAAAGTGACATTATGCTTTAAAAATGTTTGAGTAAATGTTATTTCAGTTAGAATCAAGAAAAATCCCCTATACGAAATACATAAGTTTTACTTTTGTACCTGTATTCAGTGTATTAGCGTTAAAACACTGCGTGCCCTATTCACAGACGCTTTGAAAATCTTACTGAATACCTTATCGGGAACACTTCGTGTACGCTCGAAATTGAGTTACGAAATGCTTTCACTTTATTTTTCACAAGTGCCTTTACCATGGGATATCTATGATTGATGCCTAAATATTCTGAAACACGAAATTCACCCATTCATACCCAAAAGTTAACAATGCATTAGCCATAAATACGTCAGCATTCGAGATTATTTATAGCTGTCGTGCAAAATTGCATTTATTATATGCTAATTGAATGAATCCAGGTTATGTTGTATCGTATTATCTATTTCCGTTTCCGGAAATAGGTCGAACACTCCTAAGCGGAAGCACTCAAGGAAAACCATGTCAAAGAAGTCATGTTATGCATAAATCTTGTTGTGATAGATTATTCCCTTATGGGAGGGTAGAAGGATTTATGGGAATGAGTATTTGAGCCGATCTGTTGTTGGCCCGGGCTCTGATGACAGCACTTGAGAGCTAAATGACATGTTTTGTTGTCTGAAACCCTTTATGTAGAACGTGGATGTGTAAAAATTCCTGGTATAAGGATGTGCAATTTGCAAGCGTCTGCTCCTGACAAACTTTGTAACATAAATCCCATATGTCTGAAAGGTGCACGCGGGTTCGAAGAATGTACTGTTTGTACATACACAGGGCTCACATCAGCCCAAATACGAAATATAAAGCACAACAGAAGTTCTTAAACTCAAAGATTTACTGCCATGCCCGGGTACGACTATTGCGACTTTGTTGTGTAAAGGTACAAAAATAAATTTTGAAACCAAATCGATTTCCGGTTTAGTTTTGTATTCTAAAGGGAAGAAAGTTTTTGAAAGCAGCATGAGCATAGACCTACACACAGGGTGGCACATAATCTATAGCACATAGCGTGTAAAGGATTCCTTACAGAAAATACGCGTTTTAAATTGCAAAAATTCCGTATGGAACGTGTGAACCAAAAAATTTACCGTTAATATACGACTACATAACGCCGAAAAATTTATACCTAAAAATAGCATAGCGAAAGCAAAGGCTTCTGCCACGAGTCCACATTGTTAGCAACACTCAGGCTTGGACCCAGCCATGAAAATTCACTTTCACCACTACTCTTTACAAAAAAATACAAAGAAATTCGAGTCCGCTCATTATTATTCTGAAAGAGAAAGTTTTTTTGTGCCTTCTCGCCTGTCCTTTCTTTTTCTATATAACTTAACAAGTTGGGTAGATCCTGTTCTTAGACTTCTGGTCTGCGGATGTTTGTAACTTGGGAGAGTAATTTCGAAGCCGCTCAAAAAATTAGTATTTTTGAAATTTAAAGCCGGTATTAACTTACTCAAAGTTTCGTTTTGTACGTTGACGTAAATAGCAAATTTGACATTACACATTTATAAATACTAACATTTATAAATATAAACCTCGTCGTCCACACAGACAAAATTAAGGCCGTTCTTTTTTTTTAATTTTGGCGGTATCTAGTAATATAAGCCAATGTTCCAGGCTTATGACGCTACCGTTGGAAACAGGCGATGGAATCAGATGTATGATATGTCGTTGGGAAGCTAATAGCCTCATTAATTGATAGCCGTCTGTCAGGTTACATGATTCAATCAATCTGATGTGTAGAAATCTAGTGCAAATTTAGTAATTTAGCAATTCAATGGACATCTATCAATTAATGAGGATGTTAGTTTTCCAACGACATATCGCATGCTTATTTCAAAGCCAGTTACGAAAGGTTAAAACCATATTTTTGCGCATTAACAAATATCTCAAAATACCGGTTTAGCTCAAACCATGAGAACAGCCTTAAGTTACATTAGGTTATTCATAACGTAAATGTAGAAAAGTTCCAAAGGACACGACGTTGGTGTACGAACTCATTTTCAACGTTATTCTGTGTATTATCATGTAATTTATGATGAAGTTAAATACTGAGCATAATATTTAAAATAATAAATAAATCAATTGCAATTGCTCCGTTTTATTACAAAGATAGATTCCAAAGAACTTGTCTTCTAAATGCAAGGCGGTCAAATAAACAAGGACCCAAATCCCGAAGAATCACCAGACTCAGAGCTTAAAAAATCCTGACTCTCTCCAACACAGTTCTCTTTTTTCAACTTGGAACACTCTCTCACTTCTAAAGATAAGTCTTTATGAAATTCTTCCTGTTCTTGCACGGAATTTCTATATTTTCAGACTCATCTTTCTGGGGTATACGCTTGTCTGCATGGCATGGTCTAGCCTATTTGTGTCCTGATGGTATATTAATTTTTAGTCTTCATGCTAGGCTTCTTCCATCCAAGCATCTAGCCTTCTATAGACAACAGACACCACTCTAGCGAAGCTCTTCATTAAAACTTGGAAATAGAACACGACGACACGGCATTGTAAAATCATGGAGATTTTTTACATAAAAGAAAGAAAGTTGGTCAAAAACAAGCTTATACCTACAGTATACAGACAGCCAAATAATAACGGTTTGTATGTTAGGTTCAGAGCCCCAAAACAGCCAATGTTCAATAAATGTTTGTTTGAAAGGTGGAAAGGTGGAATACTCGACAACCCAACCTAAATTGACATAACCTAATTTAACCACAATTTAATGAGCGTATTTTGTTAAGTTAGGTTATAGAACGATGATTTATTATTTTTGATTGAGCAATCTTTGCTAATTTTTCTTGGCTTCAGCAGTGTAATTAATAAACTAACCTAACCTTGTTAGAATAGGTACATCTAACTTGGTTAACTAAGGTCGGATTATGAAAAAAATTAATTTGTAGCCTAATTGCTAACTTTGTTTTAATAAATTT
Organism: Ceratophysella denticulata; assembly: GCA_034694925.1. Lineage (NCBI taxonomy): Eukaryota > Metazoa > Arthropoda > Collembola > Poduromorpha > Hypogastruridae > Ceratophysella > Ceratophysella denticulata. Next base: position 6,137 of record JAQFYT010002312.1, on the reverse strand, counting down.
TTCGACGTGCGCTCGCTTTTAAGTTGGCCGATTTTGGGCTGCATATTGTAATTCCCGAAACCCTTAGATTTAATTTGCAAATAAATTACAAGATCCATGTGAATTATTCACTAGATAAATCCCCAAATCCCTTCATACACTCGAGAAGACATACAGAAACCAATTAAAGCTAAATCCTTTGGCCCCCATATGCAGCTTAACTTGAACTTAATCTCCTTCGCAATGCAGCGGTTACGGATAAAGACGCCCAACGAGTAAACATATAATATTTCAGATATTCAGATCACAGCACAGTGGAAAAATTTCAATAAAATGAAACCTTTAAAGTGTACTTCGAGGCAGCGTCCATAGAAATTTTCGAGGAAAGTCAAGTCATTACAATTTAATTTTTCTTTTAAAATTTTGAATGAACTTGGAAAGCTGGAAGCCATTAAACATCTTTCTAAAGATAGGTACAACTTCAAAAGAAAATCCAGATCAATTTCGTCTGCAATCGTGAAAATTCAAGGTATTGTACCCATGGCTTTATCAGAAGATTCGGTTACGTCTCGACGGAATAATGCTGATTGCTGAAATCCTGAATACGTGTACGCGTATATGCATCGTCTTTGATCATGGAGTTTGATGTTATTTTGATGAAATAAATTAAATATTTAGGCATGCAGCCATGGCCTCAATGAAAATTAATATCCTAGTACCAAACCAGCCAACGTAACACCTGGTTTATGGTTTTGGGCTGACTGCGGCAAGGACACATCAAAGGTTTCACGTTCATTTGCATTTTCTCTTTCATCTTATGCGTTATTATTTGGATTTATGTTCTGCGGTGTCAGCTTTCACTTATGTCACCATTATTCAAGGTAAAAATATACCATACTACATACCGGGTTGAATTTTGAACGTATGAAGGTTTTGACTGTCAACTGTGGCTGTGGCTCTGCTCTACAGTTTTACTTGCTGTCATTTTAAATCAACAACACAATTCTGGTTTTGTGGTATCATGCCATTAACACATTTCCGTAACAGGTACGAGGTCATATGCATATCATATTGACGCTGTGCTGTGGCTTGGCCCTGAGAATTTGCATCTGCATCGTCAAATCCGGAAGTGAAAGTGAAAACGTGTAATTGGTATTTGGTGCGTTTGCCGTCGGGCAGTCGTGAAATGCCACACGGACTGAATTGGGTTAACCTTGGGTTTAAAACTGAAGCCTAAGGATCAGGAAATGCTTCATCCATTACCCGCAGGGGTTTACGTTTCGTAATACAACCATAAACTTTCAGCTGTACAAATACATAAATGTAATTATTCGTTCAGCTCGGTCAATCTGTCATCATACACCTCAGACGTCATACACAAAAGGTCATAATCGGGTTCAGATTCGTTAGAGCACCTATTGTCAGAATTCACATTGTCTTACTTTCTCTGACACAAGAAAAGTACAAGGTTTCGCTATTTGGAACTCTGCTGTGTTTCCTTGTTCCCTTTATGTACGTAGGTGGCTTGAGTTTCTTCCTGACTTCCCCCTTGAATTAAAGGTAAGTTAATAGTTGATGAAGCACACGGGCGGGCAGGGCCTGACGGGCTCACGTCACCATCAATCATTCATTAGGATAATCACTATTCAACCTTTGTCGTCTTTCTTTTCTCTTCGTCAATTTCTTTCAAGTTTTTCTTTTGGTATTATTAATAGCCTTTTATTTAAGTACAGGCACTCGTTCGAAAACAACAGAATGTGCAATAAAGCGTGCAACCTACAGGAGCAGCCTTGACTCCAAAAGAAACCTCGTGCGTTTCTATTGTAGAATTCATAATTAGATTTCCAATGCTGTGCAGCTGTTGTTGTTGTACCTATACATAATACCTGTACAATATGTTAGGATCCGAGCCCAAAATTGCCCATTGGCCGAAATGAAAAACCGACCACAGACCGAAATAATATATTAAAATTAATGTGGCAATTAGACTGAGCTCCAAATTAATTCTTTCATAACCAAACTAAAATATTCTCAAAAAATGTGATTAAATTAGGTTATGCTATTTGTTGAGTTTTCGAGTTTTCGACCTTTCAAACATACATTTCGGGCATTAACTGTTTTCGGACTCAGATCCTGATATCTTTAATATAGAATTTTCATTTAATTTCCTACTCTTAAATTCTAATTTGTATGTATCTAACTGATTTGTGTAAAAATATGTGACAATGCTTTGAAAATACATATATAAATTAATAATATCCGGCAAATTGATTAAACTAATGGTATTTACTTATGCTACATGTTTATTCATGGTATTTACACGTGGTATTAACCTGACCTAAGATTTAGGTACAGGGGGTGAAAACAATACAAATTTTCAGTAATAAAATACCCGGCGAGACTTTTGCATCTTACAGCAACCCAATCATAATCTAAGAGTATATAATAAAGCGATTTTGATGATTTTCAACGCAAAGATTTGCTTCAAAAACTGGTTTTCTATCCAAATCAGAGGTTAAATGCAAAGATTACTAGATATAAAAAATAGACACTGCACCGTAGTATAATACGGGTTTACAAAATTCAAGGCAGAATCTCCAATTTCCTACGGATTTCCCAATGATACCCTAACATGAATAATATGACAATGAACCCAGCCACAAAAGCAAGAAAGTTTTTGGCAGTAACCCCATTAGATAAGGCCGGAGTTTCTCAAAGCCAATAATAATTCGGAAACTAAGTCCCTGACTTTCTCTCCCTCAACCCCCGTGATGAATATTAATTAGTCCGAGAGAGACTCTGATCCTGATCACGTAATCAAAGGCGAGGTGAAACCGGGGGCGTAGAACCAGAGTTCTACTTGTCTGCACTCTCTCAGAAATCTCTAATTTCTCTACCTTTGGACGAGACTATACTTTACAATGTCGGGTACCGTCGTCGACAGACCCAAAATCCAAAATCCAAAGCCAGAGAGAAAGATCTAATCCCGAGGGAATCAAAGATTTTCGTTGTTCCAAAGTCACACTTTTTTGTGTCCTCCATAGAACAAAAGAGAACAACACAACAGAAATACAAAGGGAGAGGATAGGAAATATACGAAATCCAATCCAGTAGTCCTAAGTAAACTTTTTTGTGTGTCGTTTACTTTGCCAAAAGAAAGTCCGTCTCTGGCCTAATCCAGTACTGTTATAGCCTGCGATCAACCTTGTGACAGCAGCGCTAGAACTAATGAATGAATTCTGGTTCTGTGAGCGCATGCTAAATTGATACCAAAAATCCGAAATAACCAAGTCCAATCCATACCTACTCCGTCTCATGAATCACATCTATTTTTCCTTGAAAGGAAAACAATATATAAATAAATTTCTAGGTCTTCAGGCGTGCTGAACCGTGGAGTAAGTATCCTTGGGTCTCAAATTTTGAAATTCTAATCTCGTCCTTAGTGTGACTCTCTCTCTCAAGAGTTTCAATCCAATACAGCTTCGTCAGCAGCATGAAATACGTTTTTTACCTTAGAGAGCTCGTTTTCCGATTTAGAGAAAGTCTGCTTTCTTCGGTGAAAGTCAACTTTCTCCGAAGAAAGTCACCTTTCTCCATAATAAATTCCTGGATCAGAAACGCCAAGCAACGCCAGGGATAGCGGAATCCATAAACCATGGATGGACTTACGTATACCCTTCCCCCCATCGACTAGGTCTTATTAGCAAGTCCAAATCAGGAACCGAGAGATCAAGGCGACGCCACGGAATTGGAAGACGTGCTTTTTCAACCCACAACTTTCTCCTTGTTAAAATTTTCTGAACTGTGTCCCATATACCTCAGGAGCATACCTCTAAGTTTAGGATAGATCTCTATGGTAGTCGTGCTCGATTGGATTGAGTGTGGTGTAGGAGTCGTGGAAAATAACAAGTTTACCTATTTCGTCCACTTGAGAGGAAAGTACGTAGACACTCTGTGTATCTTCTTCAGGATGATACGTGCTTCGGGTTTGTCGGAGTATTCTATTTAATGCCAAAAGCCTTAAGTAAAATTCCTGAACTGAGCTGGTGTTATAGGTGGAAACTCAACCACGTTTTCCGTCCCATTACCGTTTATCGGGACGTGCATATTTAGTGTACTGCTCTACGTCTCGGTTCTCACAACTTCTGTACATGTATTTCTTTAGTGTAAACATCTTTGGCCGGTAACGTGGAGGTATACAGAAAGTTGTAAGCGCCCGTATCCTTAGATCATGCCCGCCTTGTATTTGCATCTGTTACATGGAACTCCACATTTAAACCTACAATGATTTTAACCAAGGATTTTTGATTTTTTTTCGTCAATAGGTAATTCCATTCTCGTGTTTACGTTACTTATGAAAAATTGGTTGTTTATGTTTGTTAATGCATTGGAGTCGATCAGAGTAGAATTTCTAATTTCGTGACACCGCTGCTGCTAGCTATCTGGGTTCAACGACCTTTAAAAATTGCCCAGATCTATTTTTTAAATATTTAATTTTCAGAAACAAAATCAGGACTATTGGAATATATTTTAATTTTATTTAAATATAACGTTACCAAGAACGACAGAGTATGATTTCATCGACTGGATGACATGTCATCCAGTCGAAAAATCCAATCGCAAATATTTTTTCGGAGTAACCTTGTAGGCTACGGAGCTAGTCGTTTTCAAGGAACCTTGAATAGTGAAGATTCTCATCTATTAATATTGTAAATAATTTAAATTCAATAATTACTAGAAAATTTTTGATTATGCGACGCCAAACTGATAAACTCTTCGGATCGTGCAAGGTGGAGAATGCAGAATACATCCCAAATTCCAAAGCCCAGGAATCCTTGAGTAAATATTAAAAAGAGAAGCCTTAGTATGACTTTCCACATCAGTGATTTCACGTCTGAGATTAGGAGGACCTATTGGGTCCAAATCGTCTTGACACTCTTTTTCTTCAAGAGAAATCCGTGGATTTTTTCTCCTACGAAAAAAATATGGAGAGAAAGAAGAGTTCACTTCTCAAAATCCTAGAGCCTTAACTTAAGGTGAGGAGGGTATGCAATATTCCGGTGCCATTTACCCTTATAGCATGTGATCTACCCTGAACTGACAACACCGGAACTCATGATGTACTCCCTAATCCGAACACTTTAGAAAACCATATTATTCATCTTGATATTCCCCAGCATCTTTTTCTAAATCGCAAGGGTCAAAATCAGCAGGCCACGAAGGTTGGTCATGTCTTGGGAGAAAAGTTGAGCGCGTTGAATGTTATAACGGAACGCATACGGATATTCCATCATGTTCTCCAGAACCTTACCCTCTGAAACTACTACTGAGTTACGAGTTACGACGGGCGGAATCACATGAATGGAATGTACTTACTACTGTACAAGAAGAAAGACCCAAGATCTGAAAAACTGGAAGCCTGCTCTTCTGGAGCTTATCCTCCGACTCCCAAGTTTTTTTTGAAATCTTAGAACGTTCAGAGGAAGTGGGGTTGAGTAGTTCGGAATGAAGATAGGGTTCCTGTATGTGGAGGGCAGGGTCTAGGGATATTTTTTCTTTGTGAGGCGAAAAAATGATTCTAGGTCATTTATCGTTGGTTATTTTGAACGTTCTACAACTTTAGGTCAATGATATTACCCGTAATTATCATATTCATGCAAAACCTTAACTGCAAACAAAAGTAAGGGTGGCATATAAACGTGCCATGAAAAAATATAATATGCCATGAAAAAGCAGAATGCTGCCATAAGGTAAAATTGGTCTATAATTAAAAAAGGTTAGGTTAGTTATTGGTCATTTGGGTATTTCAAAAATCTAACCGAACCTGTAGAACGGATCAATCTCGTCCGCCAACGTTTTAAACTAACCTAACCTGACTAAAATCAAATTTACTGCCATGGCACGAGTATTATTTTTCATGGCAGATTCTATTTTCTCATGGCAGGTTTATATATTTCCCCGAAAGTAATTCCTGTTAGATTATGATTTACTATATGCTTGGGTTAATTAAAACTTGTTCACAGTGACCGGCTTTGATTAACCAGGTGTTTGGCAATCCAACACGTGCCAATTGGACGAATATTTCTCGAGTTGGACGTGTAAACCTGTTACAGGTTACATACATAAGCTAAAATAGAAGAAATCTGGCGCGAATACCA
>JAQFYT010002311.1:0-13283 GCA_034694925.1 Ceratophysella denticulata | reverse complement strand
GCGTCTTAGTAGCTGGAAAAAATATGGATGACCGTATTACGCTATAGAAAGACGAAATAAGCAATTTTACATTTAAAAAAAAAAAAGCATTCCCGCCTTGTTTCGATCGGGTAATAAGAGCGTTTATAACGGAAACCAATTGACGTATTGTCTCCATTAGCCAAAATGATCGATTTGACTCGTGTTAAAGAAGAGTCTCAGAGGGCCCAATCCAGGTTAAGATTAATGTGCACAAGGAAGAAGGAACAGTGATTCCCAATTACCGAACCCTGAGTTTGACCACACTTGGCACAGGTCCCCGGTTAAACGTTAAACTCAACGATGTGCTAAATTCCATAATTAACTGACAGCCAACTCGGAAAGGGTGGAAAAATGACAGCCTGAAAAGACAGTTCCAGCCCACACACTTAATTCGAAACCCCTAAAAATCAACTCGAACTGCCCTCGAACACTTGAAGCCTAACCTCAAGCATCTGCTAAATCCAATAATTGTCAGGAGAGGTGGACCATAAGCTTGACTCGACTTGACATTTACCAGTTGACCAGACGACTACTGACTTGACAGTGGCATGGAGTTTGGCGTATAAGGCCAGTAATTGTCACCCTATTACCGGGCAGATTGGAATTGCCAAACTCGATGAGAAGAGGACCAGGGTTCCTCCTGTAGCTCCTAATTGTCTCATCACTCTCTCGCCCAATTGTTCTTTTTGAGACTCCCTCCTCCGTAATAACATAATTCTCATCTCTCAAGTGTGCCTAATAGGAAGTGAAGACGTGGACGAGTTCTTTCCTAACTATCCATTACCCATCCTCCAACCATGGTGCTATTATCTTTTTTTCGCCTGACACCAAATTCCCCTCTAGCAATGCAATCAAGTGAAGAAAGGTTCGGTATTTTTTTTTCTGGAAGCATTTAGAGGTTTTCCTGTAACAGCTCAATGAGTTGAAGGCATATATTTTTTGTGTTGTTGGAGAGCTTTGGCTTTGGCTGTAGCCTGGCTTGGTTTTTGGCTTTGGTGTTGTAGTAGCGGAAGGTATTCCTTTATTATATTCCCTTCACCCGCACCAAAAAATCTCCCGTCATCCAGCCGGCCCAATCTTTTTGTGTGTAGGTATTTTTTTGAGGGCTAAAACATATGGTTTGATTCAAATCTCTGGACAGGAGCAGGAGTTAGTAGTGGCTTTTAAGTCTTGGAGTTGGAGAAAAACACGGGTCTGATGACGATAAATAAAAGAGACCCGACCCGCAGAAGAATAGGGACAAACGGCTTGGTGGAGCAGCAGAAGGATTATCATAATACCTAATCCTCCAACAAGAATGTGCTCAATGAGCCTCGCTCTCAACATGCTCGGACCCCAGAAGAAGTGACCAGGGCAGGCAGAGCCCGGCCAAACCCATTGTCGTCGCGGCTATAAACCATAATGCGAGATAAGCACAAGCCCCATGACCCAAGCAAATATTTGCCAAAACCCTAAATGAATTCCGCATGAGAAGGCATCAAAGGGAACAGCTTACTGCTTACCTACCCTAATATTCCCCATCGCTGAACTGACGATTTCCTTCATGGAAGGAACGGACAACGGCTTTGACCAAAAATTTCACATTCACAATAACAATTAAGCCTGGAGAAAGTCAGCTTTCTCCAAGTTCCAAGTCCAGCATATGTGCAGGGTTTGTTGGCTGCTGCTGTTCAGAATTTTGTTTGTTGTCCGTGCCGTTAAGCTATTATTGACTGAATTTGAAAGTTGCTATCTTCCGCTAGTATAATTGGCTGGTTTCTTAGCCGTGATTTTCAAATCCCAACAATTGCTAGCCAGCACGCAAACGGTATTGAATGGATAGGCTGAGGCTGTTAATTTCCACACATTTTGTCTTTGATGTAATTAGCATTCGCACCTGTAACAATTAACAATACGAAAATACCGAACCCGTTGAAATATAAACAAAGCACCCACATATTTGTTTTTCTACCACAAGACAATGACTTTATTTCAGATCTGAGACAGGGTCCCCCAAAAAAATCCAAACGAAGTAAAAAAGAGCGAATCATTCCTTTGCCTTTGCCCAAATTAAATAGTTCCCGTTGACTGGCCAAGTATGGATGTGCCATATAGGTTACCCACTGGTTCTGAATGAAGGACGGGACGCGACGGTGGGTTCCCAATTCGAATTTAAGGAAAAAACCTCAGCATCATCATTCTGAAATTCTCACTTTGGCTCCGCGTACGCTGCTCCATAATGCTTATTGCCTACACCTCCCATTATTCCATTCACTAGACTTGTGTTCAGTTCAGTGCATTTTGGTATATTGAGGCTACAGCCGGGTAAATCCCCCTAAAACTATTCGACTCCCGTAACTTCAGTACAAGAGTGTGTACATACATCTACAACGTATACTACCTTGAAGCGTTAAAGACGAAAAAAAGAACCTACTCGAGTCGAAACCATTAATTTTCCACTTTCTTACGCTCGGCACATGTTTCCCGTCCCGTCCTACTCTTTGTCCCGGTTTCACTTTAACAACTACATGCTATATAGGTAGACCCTGGTCTCTCCTAGCCTGGTCTGGCCTTTAGAATTCGGTGCGTATAGTTTTAACAACCCCGAACCACGAACCATGGCTACCAACTTAAAACGATCTGTTCTCTATCCGCCTGTGCGGAGGTCGCTCCTCTCTTTTGTACTTTCACAAACACAAGTTATGAATTCCAGGTTCCTTGTACTTTCATTATATACTTAGGTATGTACGTACAGTAGTATACATAATAGAAGAAAGGTTCTTTGCCGGGAGAGCAGAAGATCTACTGAGCCAACAACTGGTAGAAGAGAGCGCTAATGTCCCGGGAGCACAATGAACCTCATTCGGGTTTGATAACAATAAACACAATTCAAATATTTAATGTTAAACCAGATTTCTCAACAATGGAGAAACCCGAGAAGGAATCTTCACAATTAGAACAAGGAGTCCGCTGCGTTCGTCCCTTCAGACTTCATCCTTTCAAGATAAAAACTTGGGGCTTCACATTGAGAAAATCCCATGTTCACACTTTTCAATCATTTGTCATACCAAGGGCTATTACTAGAGCATGCCTGGCTAGGTCGCCGCCGGACGTCGTCCGATCCGTAAACAATTCAGGCTCCGTCATTTCGGCCAGTGTGATTGGTGTTATTATAAAATGCATCCAAAATCCAAATGCATTTTGAGTGTAAATCTTGCATGGGACATTGCTAAACATTGTAGTTCAGGTCCATATGATAAAAGGTCATTTATGCCCACTATCTAAAGTTTTTCTAATTTTTGAATATAATGAATCACTAACATATTCACAAATGTGTTGATCATTTCCGGGTTCCGGGACAAATGACAATACCAATGTTCAAATCCAATTGATTTATTAGTGTGAAGCTTTCGATAGAAAATTGCAAAATGGAAATCACACATCAAGGCAAACCTTACACAAGTCCAAATGACGCAGAACTGTAGACAATTCATGCAATGTCTGAACTTAAGTAAGACGGTCATACGCCGAAGGAACCGACAGGAAAACCAAATCAAGTCTCCTTGTGGTTAACTACTTTTTTTTTCTTTGGCTTTGGCTTTGACCAGTCGGCCGAATTGAAATGACTGAACTGGACTGGACTGGGTAAACTATACAAAACGAATGGAAACCGACACTCTTTGACGGCAACAACATTTTTCTTTCACACTCATTTCAGTACAACACTTCTCTCCTTCGGCGGAATGATCTTTACTAAAAACTACATTGTTGTAATTTCTGGAGGATGTATTGTGTCGGTAGTTTGAGTCAAAACTATATTAAATAACACCCTGTCTCTTCTGGCCTGGTGTGAGTGATTTATACAAAAAAATTGAATTGAGCATACCAAACGTTGTCCTATAGTCCTAGGTTGTACTTACATTCAGTATACATTACATTGCCCACAGAAGAACGCCGGAGTTCTCTGGCCGGTATGTCTGGAATGCTGACTTGGTGAAATGAAGAAAAAAAGGCTTGAATTTCTTTTGACGGACAATGTCTAATAAGCACCTATTTTCCACTTCAATCTCTCTCTTAGCCTTCTAACTAAGCTCCGACTTTTGAGAAAGTCATCTCACTCCATTATTACAACTATCTGTAGTACAGGATTCAGAGCTTTGTGCATGAAATAAATTCGTGTGAAGTACAAAAGGTACTAGTTAGAGGATTAAGGACCGGTGATCAAATGAAATGTGATGTAGCAATCTAGAGCCCCATTATAATATTAGGAACTACAGGTACTGAACACCATATTTTGGAACCCACCCAATAATTATTTAGGGAATAATTTTATGCTGATATTTCATAAAAAAAACATCCCAGTCATCATTTTTGAGAGATTGTGCTAATTCAGTTCTATTTTAGGGATGAGGTTCATACATTCTGAAGATGAGTCTGAGTGTGATGTGAGTGAGAAGCTCTGTGTGGCTATAAATCAAGCTCAAGTGCATGTTGGGCCTGTGTTCCTTATTCCTAGAGTCCGTGGTCAACGGGGTCCCGGCCATTTGGGCGTGTCAGCTGTGCCACGGATTTTAATGTCTCAATAAAACGAGCAATAACGCACATAGTTAATCTGGAGGCACAACTGAATTGTTTCGTTATCAATGCGGGTGACACGTCTTATAAATCAGCATCGAATGCTATGGTCGCTACAATTAACATGAACAAGGCTCAACGATATGTCTTTGATTGTAAACTACCCGATGTAAATACAGATTTTGCACGAAATCTTCTTACTACATATTACGAGCTAGGTAAGTTTAAATGGTGGTGTTAGATTAGAAACTGCCAGTATCAAATAAATTTTCGATCGAAGCAGGTGATTTATTCAGTTGGCAAATATAGTTTTTCATCGGGAGGTTTAATTGATACCCAAAATCTCAATCAATATAATAGGTATTAATCGATCAGAAACTACGAACAAATTGGCATAACCGAAAAGCCCTGGAATCAGATGTCCGATTGCTCGCTCTAACTTTGCCTTGCCTGCCTATTTTTAGTTATGGTCAGAGAAGTATTTATCTGATGCTGGGGGCGAATCAAAACAATTACCTTCCAAGCGAGTAATCAGAGGTCAATCTGGGAGAATAAATCCATTATCCCCCATGACTTCCCCCGTGTGTATCCAAATATAACGCCTATGGAATTAATGTGATTGTAATTGCCGAATCGGAGAGAGATTTGTTTAGGGGTTGGTTGGAAATCACTTTAATTCATCGACATCATAGGGTTCCTTCATTCCTTCAGTCAGGTAGACGCTTATAACTCCCATTAGATCATATATCAAATCAAAACCAGCCTCAAACTTCCAGTATTGTTGTGTTGTTGGGCTCATGACAGAGAAAACACAAGGGTGCGGGGCTCACCACGAAGGCTGGGCAGAACATAGGCCAAGCCAGGATGCAGATGCATCGGAATTGAAATTGAAACCCCCTTCCAAAGCGCATAGAATGAAGATAACGACACATCCAGAGGGTTGGTTTTTGGTTGTTGGTTATTTACACAGAGCCAAATCTCAATTCCAGGACGTAGACAAAAAAAATATTCAATTTGTCGGGTATTATGCTTATAGTAGGCCTGGATGTATGTATGTATCCTAGATCCCAGCATGTTTGTATATGGTTGTTTCTAATCCCTGCACGCTTTCTACGGACGGCAAGGCTTCAGTTCTCAAGTCAGTTCAGTTCGTTCAATTTTAAGTGCTTTATTTTTACACGGCTCCAGCAATATACATATGTGTGGCTGCAGAAGCAGTAAATGGCAAACTTATCTAAATATAAATCTGAGCCTGAGTACCACTAAGCCTCAAATGACTCTTAAATAATCATAAAAGTCCCTTTGATGAGTTTTCAGAGGTCAAGATCAAGGCGTCAAATTACACAGAGCAAGCACCAGTTGCTAAAACTATCACAGAGGGTTTGACAGAAGTCAGAGCAAGTGCTAGAGTGATGATCATTAAATTAGTACGAACTACTACTAACATGGAATTTGTTTTCTTTACTTACCTCATCTTCCAGGCTTTATTTTTGGATGTTTGGAATTTTGATGAAACTCCATGCTGGATCGATTGGGACTCTCAGCACAGCAATAACTTCGCTCCGCCTACAAAAAAGTAAATTAAAATTGAAATATTTATACTTTTAATGTAACCATAGCCCTTCTAATTTTCTTCTTTTATATTAGGTAAAAAATGACGAGTAATTAATTCTTGTACATTGTACAGCATTAACAATTAACACGAAACAAGAACAGATCAAGCTGGAGTTGTTGCATGCCCTCAATTCAATCGACTAGCAATCCAATATATTTCATCAGTTGGGTATTTCCCCGGAACCCGGAAAAGGTTTCTAAAAGGTCAAAGTACGGTAAGGGTAAGACACAAGCACACCAGGTACCTAGACGCTTGCTTAGATACGTGGGCATATGAGCAAGTAAAAAACCAAAAGAAAAACCAAAATTCACCATGCTTTTTACTTTTATGACTTGCTGGCATAATTCAGTATCGGTACCGAATATCATTTCTGATTCTTCGCTTCTAGCCCATTCTAGATATGCCAAAATGGTTTCTCTAGATTGTTCACGGTATGCTGTTCTCGTTAACTGGACTCTCTTTCATTTACGATCCAATTCGACGCCATGAAACAATAAAACCCTACGAATTATGAATTTAAAAGTAAAGTCTGAGTCTGATTGCTTAAGATATTACAGTCAGTTAATACGAAACGAATAAGTACGATTACTGTGACAATTGGAAATGCAGCGAATAATGTTTATACCTTCAGGATTTGGGTGAAAATTAACTTTCAGAAAAAAACAACTTGTCTGAAAATAAGGCCAACCTCAAGCTTGAGTATTACTGACGAGACGACTGACAGTTCGCTAAATAATTGAACATCTTCCCAAATTACTTCCTGGCCTAACTTCTAGTTCGCTAGACACAATCTGGTAATCTAGGCCTGTCAATGCCTCTGCTCCAGCTGAAGAATATTCAATTATACTGTTACTGCCAGCAGTAATCGTAAACCGGAATCACTCCACAATCGTTATAATTCCCATTCTCATTTGTAAATGTCCCATATAAACCCACGAGCAGTACCAAATCAACACACTAGCTCCTGAATCACCGGTAGAATTCCCTGGCATTCTTCATCTAATATTAACAGATTCCGTCTTTTTCATTGTACGTGGGTTGCACAATATGGGATCGATCATCGATTGAGCTGCGAGAGAGATTCATGTCAGATTCTTAGGATATACATATAATCCCAAAAGCTGACTCAGTGTGCTCAGGGATTTCCGAATCCTGTCCTGAAGAAAATTGGGGTGGATGTCAATCACGCTCGTGCTTCCTCATGCAATTCAGCGTTTGCTGAACAATTAATCCATAAAACCCACTTCTAGAGCATATTTTACCATTCGCCGGCATGAGACTAACGCTAAAAACCAAATTTAGTTTGCCGCATCCTTTCAACTTCTTAATTCTGTGGGTAATCCAAATTCTTACTTGGCTCAATGAATAAACCAATGTATAATTCTGTAATTAAATCAGAGAAGTATTGTGTGTATCGATCCCGAAAAAACCAACAACCAAGACGGCTTGTGATTTCCGGCGCCCATCAAGCAATCAAGCATGTCAAAAGTTAATTTGTAATTCAACCCTACTTCCTGTATTAGAAATTCCAGACGTATACTTATATGTGACTCATGCTCTAGTTCGTGGTAACCACAAAAAATCAACATATACTGAATAGTCGACAACGACGAGGACGAGACGCGACAAGCGTTGACCCTAGCCGCCCCATAATAAATGAATTCGTTCATGTTTTTGTTTTGATTTCAAAGACGCCGAGTACCGCTGTCAAATAAAAGCTAAATATGTGGCCATAATCGTGTTACACAGAACAGTAGCAATTATTCAGCAAAATATGAATTTCTAAGAATGAAGAATAAATGAATCCAGATTTATAGCTTACAGCTAAAACCTCATTACCTTAATGAATTTGTAAACGTTAAATAAATTATCGCACAAGCGTTTTAGACGTGGGAACTGATTTGCAAATCATACTGTCTCATGAAAATGTGCGTACGTAAGTTTTAAGTACAGTTATTGACACGTTAGCGCTTTTTCTTTCATTTGCCGACGGTTTTTAGAGCTTCATACTCTAAAATAGCGCTCAGCGTGGCGATATTCACTTTCTCAATATACTATGTATCCGAATTAAGAAGGATATGTAACAGGCCGCACAAAACCTACCTAAAGCAGCAAAAAAACATGGCGCCAAATAGATGCGTATGGTGTATGGCGGGTAACACAAAAACATAATAATAAATTTTGCGAAGTATAAAATATGTTTGGTCAGGGTAGCTTAGCTGGGTTTTGGTCGATGTTTAATACTCTTTAATACTCCTATATATTTTGTCGCCAATTATATAAGTACTGAACATTTAACAAGTTTACACACAGCTTAATTTAACATTTGGACTCTTTGATTTAACCCCTGCGTATATGAAAAGTTTGCATTGATACTTTAAGAGTCACCATTGATGTTATAATCATGATCTTGCACTTACGTGATTATTGTGGCGACGGCGACAAGGGTCGTTGTGGTTCTAAGAAGAAAGTTGTCCGAAGCCGGAGGCGGTGAGTGCTCCAGACGACGGCGGAAGTGGACATGTGAGAGGCACGGCGCATAGGTGACGGAAGAAGGTTTCAGAAGCTAGGGCAGCTAGCTACTTGCACACAGGAAACACTCACATTCACACGGGTGGGTGGACGGGGTCAAGCTACTGAATACAAGAAGATAAACGCGTGGGAGGACTGGAGTCTAGGCAGTAAGTAGAGAAAAATGATAATAATTAATGTGAAGAAGTAAGAAGTGGTTGGTGGTGGTGGTGGGAGAGGAAGTGGGACTGAGTCGTATATGTAGTGGGAGAGTCTGTTCGTTCTTGGTTCCGAAATTCGGGCTCGTTGCCTATAGCCGAGCCCCCGGGTCTATCGGAGTAAATATTAGATTAGGCCCAGAGATCGGGTAGTAAGGGAAGAAGCAGGGAGACGGGCAGACTCCGCTTTTCTCTCTCGGGTCTCTGGACACACCAGGAGGCACCAACAACACGGGACACAGCCTACGTCTGCGACTGTGTGAATCAACCCCGAGCTCAGAAAATCGACAAACTTTTGAGTCTAGAACCGAATGATGATCTCTCCAGCAGAAGAGCAGGCAGACAGACGGGAGTTCCGTTGAGCAAGGGCTGAGCTCCAAACTGCGACTGAGTTGAGTGCCCAGCCAGCATTTGGGCATTACCTCTTTCATTCTCACCCTCTATTCTCCTCTTCGCTTCGGGCTTTCTAAACTTTTACCCTGCTGTTGCAGTACTGCTCTCACAGCACCAGCACCTACGTCGACGTCAGGGTCTCGGGCATTCAGGAGTCAACCACCGTTCGAGAGCTGGCCGAAAATATGCCATAGCCATACTTGTGTAAGTATTGGTATTTTCAATCAATTGTACTGTTCAATAATTGTCAATATCTTTTCTTGTAGTCGACTGCATCGTGTTGGGTAAATCGCTGGTCGATTTACCATTTAGCTGAATTTTGTCCTCCGGTCAGTTTTTAGCCGATTTCATCCGTTAGACTTCAGTGTGACTGCATCGTGTCTGGTAAATCACTGGTTGATTTACGATTTAGGATTTATTAGAATTTTGTCCTCCGGTCAGTTTCTAGCCGATTTCATCCGTTAGACTTCAGTGTGACTGCATCGTGTCTGGTAAATCACTGGTTGATTTACGATTTAGCTGAATTTTGTCCTCCGGTCAGTTTTTAGCCGGTTTCATCCGTCAGATTTCCATTTGGCTGTATCGTGCCAGTATTTGCTAACAATAAGATATTTCTGCTGGTCAATTTTACCGTTGCAAGTGGAATCGTCTTCGGGTTAGATTTTAGTCAATTTCATCCTTGCAGAATTCAGTACATTTTTTTAAAATGAAACATCGACGTATTCTTTACCGGCTAATATACTGGTCAAATATTTCGTTAAAGTTGGTATTACCTAACCAGAGAGCGCATACAGTACCGAACCTATTGGATCGAGCCAGTGACATGCCAAAGTTTAACGTGCATACAAGTTACTAGGACCAAGTATCTGTAGGTACGATTTTTACCAATTAGAATTAGAATATCCATATGTGGTCAAGGTGTTTCGATGTTTGAATATGATAAATGCCGGGGACATGATAAGTTTTTTCACAGTTTCATAAAATCAAAAATGTTATTCTAATCATTTTTGATCAATTAATCTAGAATTCTGAGCGGTACTTTTATGGCTGGAAATAGGAACTTGAACAAATAGAACAAATACATTCACGAGTGGGTGGAGTTTATAGTAGGTAGTGATTCGAATACTGACGGTTTGGTCCCATACAAAATTAGAATAACCATCAATTTGGTTGTGCAGGCACCGGCTAATTTGCCCAGTCACAGTCACAATCGGCCGGGTCTTGCTAAATTAGTTTTAAATGTTAAACTAATAACTGTTTCGGACTGCTTTGTGAAGGATCCTATCAGCAGCAGCATTTTCACATTAATTCAACTTCACAAATCATTTAGCTACTTTTAATGTAGAATGTAGATTACAGATATTTCTACGGTTAAGTATTATGGTATGGTAATTAATATAATTAATATTATGGTATAATTATGGTTTGGTGGCCAATATGCCTGAATCTTTCAATTCCTACCCTGTAACATGTATACATTTCTGGAAAATATGATAGGTACTCATATTTCAACTGCTGGCCAGAAGGAAGTAGGCTGTCAATTGAAAAATAAGATTCAGTACAACTAAACCCGTATCATTGTCGAAGAAATACAAGGATGCTAACATACAGCGCATCGGCCGACAAGATGCCATAACCCGGGCCATATATTTAGAATTGGAACCACCTTCCATTCCAACGAAACCTCGTCCAGACGTTCTTTCATCTCGTCTACCAATCACTTCAACGGACATGGAATGAATTGATGCAAATACTGGCGGAATCAGGATTCCGACAAACATCCCGATACACAGGACCATTGGACACCATATATACAACGCAAGCTCCTCTGTAGCAGAGAACTGAATGGTTCCGTACAGAGCGAATATAACATTTTCCACTACCAAGAACTTAATAGTCGGAATCACCACGTTTGACCACGTCCGATTGTACAAATTGTTCAGAATATAGAGTATTTTGTAAAATTTCACCAACGACGCGGAGATTGGAATCTTCTGTTCCGAAGAAACATTTCTGCATCACACACATAGAAAATAATTTAAAATGCTGAATAGTTCTAGGCACATAATACCTATGTATATGCAGAAATGATTCTACTCACCGTTTTGCCATAATCATGAGTTTCAACCAGTACCTCGTGCTGAATATATAGTAAACTATGAACAAGAAACTGAAAGTCATAGTTACGTGTAGTTTTAATAGTAAAGTCGTCTCGAATGCCAAAATTGCTATGCGGAGTATAATATTCCGACACGAAATCACGGAATAAATGAAATTAGAGTTATCGCTCCTGATCATACCACCACATAAAATTGATGACAGTGTTACTGTGATAGCGATAGGCAGAAGCGTAATGATTTTTTCACGGTATATTGAAGACAAAGGGCATGTGTCTTTTAAAATACCCGAATCTGTGAAGAAAGGTGCTATAAATTTCTGGGTATCACTTTATTGAGAATTTATTAAAACAACTTACCCCGCTGCTGCTTAACATTAAAGCTGCCAAGCAAGTTGAACAAACTGGCAATTTCTCTCGGAGCCCTCAGTACATGTGCGTGAAACATAATCCCAACTACATGGGTTACTCCATATAGGACGTGAAACATGAGATGCTGAATCCCGGCTCCATTTCTTAATTCAATTGAAAGTTGAACTAAAATGAAAAGCAAATATGCGGAGTGCAAAAATAAAAGAACAGGAGTCAAGTAGGTTTTATATTTATTTCTAACAGGATAATCTATTGTTCCTTGAACCGAGTTCCAGTTTGCAGGTAGCATGCCGAAATCACAGGTAAGCTTCGTGAACTTCAAAACAATTGCGTACTCTTTGTTGGAAATCATGATGAAATTGTGCTGTATTTTGTAACCTTGATATTGCACAGTGCGTGTTAGCTTAGAAGCTCTGACCGAATGTGATTCCCTTGAGATTACTCCTGTTCTTTTTACAAATCCCGGTGCATTTACGAGTAAACACGAAAATTTTGCCATGGGATTCTGGACACTCAATTGACCCCTCTGGAATTCAATATAGCCACCTATATGTTAAGTGGACTTGCCGTGGTTGGAAAAACTCGAAATCGACCGTTTTGGTGAGCATTAGGGAGTCGAGTCGGTGAATTACATGAGATAAATGGTTTAGAAGACCCCGTGTTATCTGCTCGGTTTTTGTTTTTCCTGTTTTTCTGAAGAGGATAAGATCAGGAATCGAGATAGAGATCGATAATGATATACGATAGCTATCAGGTATCTCGGGTTTTTCGATTGCTCCCTTCTCCCCCGCTTCCTGCATCCACTACACGATTCAGTCTGGGAAGCATTTTTCTTCTGTGGTGGATTGAATATTGCTTCTATTTACTTACCCGTTTTTGTGTAGTAGACGACGGGATAATCTTCGCCTCTTTGCCTAGACAAAGCTATGCTACAGATAAGCTCTTTTGTGTTAATTAACTTCAGGGAAGATAAATGCATTTGTGGACTGGATACCTATTCGAATTACAGTAGGTAAGGTTTATACAGATAAACTTTAATGAGTCAACGTTTAAGCCCACGATTGTTTCATATTGATTTTTGAACTGCGTCATGGCGGTATCATCTAAAATTGCAATGAAGCATATTTGTTTTCCAAATCAAGTCCCAACTTTGGGCGCATAATTGTACATACTCTATTGTATACAAATTTTCCTTAGCTAAATATATTAAGCTTGTGGTAAAATTGTCCTCAGACTGTTTTAAAAAATACAGTATCTTTGCGATCTCAAAGTCTCTTGAATGTCAATGCTTAAATTACTGAAATCATAATTATTAAATCTTTTAAATGTAGACTAAGTCATCTCAAATACAGAATTCGGTGTTATGTCGATTAAAATTAATGATAGACAAAAAAATACATGGAAAAAGAAACAAAAGTACCCGGCTAATAGGTATCATCCGATTATCTACTATATAATTTGGAGTGTCCGTCTGTCCGTCTGT